>NC_059617.1:177648-192648 GCF_020424385.1 Procambarus clarkii
AGCCTACCTGTAACGACGCGTGAAAGAGACCTGGGGGTGGACGTAACACCTAATCTATCTCCTGAGGCACATATTAATAGGATAACGACAGCAGCGTACTCTACACTGGCAAAAGTTAGAACATCATTCAGAAACCTTAGTAAGGAGGCATTTAGGGCGCTTTACACTGCCTACGTGAGGCCAGTCTTAGAGTATGCCGCCTCATCATGGAGTCCCCATCTGAAGAAGCATATAATGAAACTGGAAAAGGTTCAGAGGTTTGCAACGAGACTCGTCCCAGAGCTACGACGGATGGGGTATGAGGAGCGCCTGAGGGAACTGTGCCTTACGACACTAGAAGAAGGGAGAGGGGGGACATGATAGGAACGTATAAGATACTCAGAGGGATTGACAGAGTGGACATAGACGAAATGTTCACACGGAATAGTAACAGAACGAGGGGACATGGATGGAAGCTTGAAACTCAGATGAGTCACAGAGATGTTAGGAAGTTTTCTTTTAGCGTGAGAGTAGTGGGAAAATGGAATGCACTTCAGGAACAGGTTGTGGAAGCAAATACTATTCATAATTTTAAAACCAGGTATGATAGGGAAATGGGACAGGAGTCATTGCTGTAAACAACCGATGCTCGAAAGGCGGGATCCAAGAGTCAATGCTCGATCCTGCAGACACAACTAGGTGAGTACACACACACACTACACACACACTACACACACACACACACACACACACACACACACACACACACACACACACACACACACACTACACACACACACACACACACCACACACACACACACACACACACACACACACTACACACACACACACACACACACACACACACACACACACACACACACACACTACACAGTACACAGTACACACCCACACTACACACACACACACACACACACACACACACACACACACACACACACTACACAGTACACACCCACACTACACACACACACACACACACACACACACACACTACACAGTACACACCCACACTACACACACACACACACACACACACACACACACACTACACACACACACACACACACACACACACACACACACTACACAGTACACAGTACACACCCACACTACACACACACACACACTACACAGTACACAGTACACACCCACACTACACACACACACACACACACACACACACACACACACACACACACACACTACACAGTACACACCCACACTACACACACACACACACACACACACACACACACACACACACACACACACACACACACAATAAAAGCTGTGATCATTTAGTGTTTGCGAGTCAGCTTAACGTACACATATTTACATTCCAGCCATATGTCCGCTGGTTCAATGTTTCAGCCCCGGATGTTATTCCAAAAAAATTCTTTGTGAAAAGTACCAAAGCTTTTTATATGTGACCACAACCAACAGGAACGGAAATGTATTTACAAGTTGTAGCATTTACCCGTCTACCCGTCTACTGCTTTATTGCCCGTACCCGTCTATTGCTTTATTACCCGTCTACCCGTCTACTGCTTTATTGCCCGTACCCGTCTACTGCTTTATTGCCCGTACCCGTCTACTGCTTTATTACCCGTCTACCCGTCTACTGCTTTATTGCCCGTACCCGTCTACTGCTTTATTACCCGTCTACCCGTCTACTGCTTTATTACCCGTCTACCCGTCTACTGCTTTATTGCCCGTACCCGTCTACTGCTTTATTGCCCGTACCCGTCTACTGCTTTATTGCCCGTACCCGTCTACTGCTTTATTGCCCGTACCCGTCTACTGCTTTATTGCCCGTACCCGTCTACTGCTTTATTGCCCGTACCCGTCTACTGCTTTATTGCCCGTACCCGTCTACTGCTTTATTGCCCGTACCCGTCTACTGCTTTATTGCCCGTATACCCGTCTACTGCTTTATTGCCCGTACCCGTCTACTGCTTTATTGCCCATATACCCGTCTACTGCTTTATTGCCCGTACCCGTCTACTGCTTTATTGCCCGTACCCGTCTACTGCTTTATTGCCCGTACCCGTCTACTGCTTTATTGCCCGTATACCCGTCTACTGCTTTATTGCCCGTACCCGTCTACTGCTTTATTGCCCGTATACCCGTCTACTGCTTTATTGCCCGTACCCGTCTACTGCTTTATTGCCCGTATACCCGTCTACTGCTTTATTGCCCGTACCCGTCTACTGCTTTATTGCCCGTACCCGTCTACTGCTTTATTGCCCGTACCCGTCTACTGCTCTATTGCCCGTACCCGTCTACTGCTTTATTACCCGTCTGCCCGTCTACTGCTTTATTACCCGTATACCCGTCTACTGCCTTATTACCCGTCTACCCGTCTACTGCTTTATTTCCCGTACCCGTCTACTGCTTTATTACCGGTCTACCCGTCTACTGCTTTATTACTGGTCTACCCGTCTACTGCTTTATTACCCGTCTACCCGTCTACTGCTTTATTACCCGTCTACCCGTCTACTGCTTTATTACCCGTCTACTGCTTTATTACCCGTCTACTGCTTTATTACCCGTCTACTGCTTTATTACCTGTATACCTGTCTACTGCTTTATTACCCGTCTACCCGTCTACTGCTTTATTACCTGTATACCCGTCTACTGCTTTATTACGCATATACCTGTCTACTTCTTTGCTTCCCATACCCGTCTACTACTACAGAATGCTCACACAACTACTGCTTTATTACCCGTAGTCACCTACCTCTTTACTACTCATACCCATCTACTTATTTACCACCTGAGTCCCTCTTCTCCTTTACTATCTTTTCTCGTTCCCGTCTTTACTACCCATACCCGACTTCCACTTTTAAACCCAATTCCTCAGTCACCACCAAAGGTCCTCAGTCGCCACCAAAGGTCCTCAGTCGCCACCAAAGGTCCTCAGTCGCCACCAAAGGTCCTCAGTCGCCACCAAAGGTCCTCAGTCACCACCAAAGGTCCACAGTCACCACAAAAGGTCCTCAGTCACCACCAAAGGTCCTCAGTCACCACCAAAAGTTCTCAGTCACCACCAAAGGTCCTCAGTCGCCATCAAAGGTCCTCAGTCGCCACCAAAGGTCCTCAGTCACCACCAAAGGTCCTCAGTCACCACCAAAGGTCCTCAGTCACCACCAAAAGTTCTCAGTCGCCACCAAAGGTCCTCAGTCGCCATCAAAGGTCCTCAGTCGCCACCAAAGGTCCTCAGTCGCCACCAAAGGTCCTCAGTCGCCACCAAAGGTCCTCAGTCGCCACCAAAGGTCCTCAGTCACCACCAAAGGTCCACAGTCACCACAAAAGGTCCTCAGTCACCACCAAAGGTCCTCAGTCACCACCAAAAGTTCTCAGTCACCACCAAAGGTCCTCAGTCACCACCAAAGGTCCTCAGTCGCCACCAAAGGTCCTCAGTCGCCACCAAAGGTCCTCAGTCGCCACCAAAGGTCCTCAGTCGCCACCAAAGGTCCTCAGTCGCCACCAAAGGTCCTCAGTCGCCACCAAAGGTCCTCAGTCGCCATCAAAGGTCCTCAGTCGCCACCAAAGGTCCTCAGTCGCCACCAAAGGTCCTCAGTCGCCACCAAAGGTCCTCGGTCGCCACCAAAGGTCCTCGGTCACCACCAAAGGTCCTCGGTCACCACCAAGGTCCTCGGTCACCACCAAAGGTCCTCAGTCGCCACCAAAGGTCCTCGGTCACCACCAAAGGTCCTCAGTCGCCACCAAAGGTCCTCAGTCACCACCAAAGGTCCTCAGTCACCACCAAAGGTCCTCAGTCACCACCAAAGGTCCTCAGTCACCACCAAAGGTCCTCAGTCACCACCAAAGGTCCTCGGTCACCACCAAAGGTCCTCGGTCACCACCAAAGGTCCTCGGTCACCACCAAAGGTCCTCGGTCACCACCAAAGGTCCTCGGTCACCACCAAAGGTCCTCGGTCACCACCAAAGGTCCTCAGTCACCACCAAAGGTCCTCAGTCACCACCAAAGGTCCTCAGTCACCACCAAAGGTCCTCAGTCACCACCAAAGGTCCTCAGTCACCACCAAAGGTCCTCAGTCACCACCAAAGGTCCTCAGTCACCACCAAAGGTCCTCAGTCACCACCATAGGTCCTCAGTCACCACCATAGGTCCTCAGTCACCACCCTCAGTCACCACCAAAGGTGCTCAGTCACCACCAAAGGTCCTCAGTCACCACCAAAGGTCCTCAGTCACCACCAAAGGTCCTCAGTCACCACCAAAGGTCCTCAGTCACCACCAAAGGTCCTCAGTCGCCACCAAAGGTCCTCAGTCACCACCAAAGGTCCTCCAAAAGGTCCTCAGTCACCACCAAGGTCCTCAGTCACCACCAAAGGTCCAGTCACCACCAGGTGCTCAGTCACCACCAAAGGTCCTCAGTCACCACCAAAGGTCCTCAGTCACCACCAAAGGTCCTCGGTCACCACCAAAGGTCCTCGGTCACCACCAAAGGTCCTCGGTCACCACCAAAGGTCCTCAGTCACCACCAAAGGTCCTCAGTCACCACCAAAGGTCCTCAGTCACCACCAAAGGTCCTCAGTCACCACCAAAGGTCCTCAGTCACCACCAAAGGTCCTCAGTCACCACCAAAGGTCCTCAGTCACCACCATAGGTCCTCAGTCACCACCAAAGGTCCTCAGTCACCACCAAAGGTGCTCAGTCACCACCAAAGGTCCTCAGTCACCACCAAAGGTCCTCAGTCACCACCAAAGGTCCTCAGTCACCACCAAAGGTCCTCAGTCACCACCAAAGGTCCTCAGTCGCCACCAAAGGTCCTCAGTCACCACCAAAGGTCCTCAGTCACCACCAAAGGTCCTCAGTCACCACCAAATTGTGTTTATTTCCGTGCGGGTTGTTGGTCGGGTCGTCCACCAGGTGTGTGTTGGTCGGGTCGTCCACCAGGTGTGTGTTGGTCGGGTCGTCCACCAGGTGTGTGTTGGTCGGGTCGTCCACCAGGTGTGTGTTGGTCGGGTCGTCCACCAGATGTGTGTTGGTCGGGTCGTCCACCAGGTGTGTGTTGGTCGGGTCGTCCACCAGGTGTGTGTTGGTCGGGTCGTCCACCAGGTGTGTGTTGGTCGGGTCGTCCACCAGGTGTGTGTTGGTCGGGTCGTCCACCAGGTGTGTGTTGGTCGGGTCGTCCACCAGGTGTGTGTTGGTCGGGTCGTCCACCAGGTGTGTGTTCGTCGGGTCGTCCACCAGCTAGGTGTGTGTTGGTCGGGTCGTCCACCAGGTGTGTGTTTGGTCGGGGTCGTCCACCAGGTGTGTGTTGGTCGGGTCGTCCACCAGGTGTGTGTTGGTCGGGTCGTCCACCAGGTGTGTGTTGGTCGGGTCGTCCACCAGGTGTGTGTTGGTCGGGTCGTCCACCAGGTGTGTGTTGGTCGGGTCGTCCACCAGGTGTGTGTTGGTCGGGTCGTCCACCAGGTGTGTGTTGGTCGGGTCGTCCACCAGGTGTGTGTTGGTCGGGTCGTCCACCAGGTGTGTGTTGGTCGGGTCGTCCACCAGGTGTGTGTTGGTCGGGTCGTCCACCAGGTGTGTGTTGGTCGGGTCGTCCACCAGGTGTGTGTTGGTCGGGTCGTCCACCAGGTGTGTGTTGGTCGGGTCGTCCACCAGGTGTGTGTTGGTCGGGTCGTCCACCAGGTGTGTGTTGGTCGGGTCGTCCACCAGGTGTGTGTTGGTCGGGTCGTCCACCAGGTGTGTGTTGGTCGGGTCGTCCACCAGGTGTGTGTTGGTCGGGTCGTCCACCAGGTGTGTGTTGGTCGGGTCGTCCACCAGGTGTGTGTTGGTCGGGTCGTCCACCAGGTGTGTGTTGGAGGTGGCTGTGTCTTGAAGAAGTTGTCGTCATAGTGGAGGTGGCTCCCTGGCTGTGTCACGTCTGGGTACCCTCTTACCCTCACCTAGTTGTGCTTGCGGGGGTTGAGCTCTGGCTCTTTGGTCCCGCCTCTCAACTGTCAATCAACTGGTGTACAGGTTCCTGAGCCTACTGGGCTCTATCATATCTACACTTGAAACTGTGTATGGAGTCAGCCTCCACCACATCACTGCCTAGTGCATTCCATCCGTTAACTACTCTGACACTGAAAAAAGTTCTTTCTAACGTCTCTGTGGCTCATTTGGGTACTCAGTCTCCACCTGTGTCCCCTTGTTCGCGTCCCACCAGTGTAAAAAGCTCGTCTTTGTCCACCCTGTCAATTCCTCTGAGAATCTTGTAGGTGGTGATCATGTCTCCCATTGTTCTCCATCTCTTGTACGTGAGGTTTAATTCCTGTAGCCTTGACTTGTAACTCGTACCTATCAGTACTGGGACCAGTCTGGTGGCATAGCTCTGAATCTTCTCCAACTTTGTCTTGTGTTTAACTAGATATGGACTCCAGACTGGAGCTGCATATGCCAGGATTGGTCTGACATAAGTTGTATTGAGGGTCTTAAAAGGGTCTTTACACAAGTTTCTAAAGGCAGTTTTTATGTCGGCTAATCTAGCATATGCCGCTGATGATAACCTTTTGATGTGAGCTTTTGGGGACAGGTTCGGTGTGATATCTTAATTAAGATTCAGGACCTGCCCGAAACCCTGCGCGAGCTAGATGCTTTACAAGAATGTAAGAACTCCTGTATATATTAACAACAAAGTGTCAACCCCCAGATCTTTCTTTCAACTTGACTTAGCAAGTATTTCACCTCCCAGATGGTACCTTGTGTTCAGCCTCCTGATCCCTTCACCTAATTTCATTACTTTACACTTGAGTTAAACTTTAGTTGCCACTTACTAGACCATTCTAGAAACTTTAAAATCTTTATTAGGTTATAGTTAGTAGCTACAACCTTAACCTTTCGTAGACAATATCTCGACCATTCCTCCAGGTCGTCCAGTAGTCTCTGTCGATCTTCATCTGTCTTGATTCTTCTCAAAATTTATGCCGATGATCAAAAATTATGAGAAGAATTTTGAACAGAACAGAGGAAGATAGACAGACAGAAGGATGAACAGAGGAAGACAGAGACTACAGAACGACTTGTGGGGCGTGGAAGGCACTAGTATACTAGCATACTATTGGAGTCTCTCCTTGCTCCTGTCACCGGGTATATCATCCTTGTGTCAGCCGTCAGATATACTCTCCTGACGGCTGCGTCTGGTGGTATACTGCCCTCACATCCAGAGAAGAAAGATGCGCGGGTTCGAATCCTACTCCTGATTCCTTCTGATTGTCTCTTATCCCATCTACTCAGAGGAGTGAGCACGGGGCCCAGGGGCTGAAGCACTACCCTTAAATATTGCACCTAGCCAGGAGGCACAACGCCACCTGTTGATTACATTGACTAATCAACAGTGCAAAGTTAAACTAAAAAAACTATTCAATTCATAATAAAGTGATGCAAATCAGAGTTACAACATCACCCCCTTGCACAATGATGCCACCCCCCCCTGGCCCCCCCTCAACCCCCCCCTGGCCCCGCTCAACCCCCTGACACTCAGAGGACAGGGGCATTACCCTTTACTACCATCAACTACCAGACGCCCCGTCCTCATCTTTACTACCATCAACCACCAGTCTTCTTTACTACCATCAACCACCAGTCCTCCTCTTTACTACCATCAACCACCAGTCCTCCACTTTACTACCATCAACCACCAGTTCTCCTCTTTACTACCACCAACCACCAGTCCTCCTCTTTACTACCACCAACCACCAGTCCTCCTCTTTACTACCATCAACCACCAGTCCTCCACTTTACTACCACCAACCACCAGTCCTCCTCTTTACTACCATCAACCACCAGTCCTCCACTTTACTACCATCAACCACCAGTCCTCTTTACTACCACCAACCACCAGTCCTCCTCTTTACTACCATCAACCACCAGTCCTCCACTTTACTACCATCAACCACCAGTCCTCCTCTTTACTACCACCAACCACCAGTCCTCCTCTTTACTACCACCAACCACCAGTCCTCCTCTTTACTACCACCAACCACCAGTCCTCCACTTTACTACCATCAACCACCAGTCCTCTTTACTACCATCAACCACCAGTCCTCCTCTTTACTACCATCAACCACCAGTCCTCCACTTTACTACCACCAACCACCAGTCCTCCTCTTTACTACCATCAACCACCAGTCCTCCACTTTACTACCACCAACCACCAGTCCTCCTCTTTACTACCATCAACCACCAGTCCTCCACTTTACTACCACCAACCACCAGTCCTCCTCTTTACTACCATCAACCACCAGTCCTCCACTTTACTACCACCAACCACCAGTCCTCCTCTTTACTACCACCAACCACCAGTCCTCCTCTTTACTACCACCAACCACCAGTCCTCCTCTTTACTACCACCAACCACCAGTCCCCCACTTTACTACCACCAACCACCAGTCCTCCTCTTTACTACCATCAACCACCAGTCCCCCACTTTACTACCACCAACCACCAGTCCTCCTCTTTACTACCACCAACCACCAGTCCTCCACTTTACTACCACCAACCACCAGTCCTCCGCTTTACTACCACCAACCACCAGTCCTCCACTTTACTACCACCAACCACCAGTCCTCCACTTTACTACCACCAACCACCAGTCCTCCACTTTACTACCACCAACCACCAGTCCTCCTCTTTACTACCACCAACCACCAGTCCTCCACTTTACTACCACCAACCACCAGTCCTCCTCTTTACTACCACCAACCACCAGTCCTCCACTTTACTACCACCAACCACCAGTCCTCCACTTTACTACCACCAACCACCAGTCCTCCTCTTTACTACCACCAACCACCAGTCCTCCTCTTTACTACCACCAACCACCAGTCCTCCACTTTACTACCACCAACCACCAGTCCTCCACTTTACTACCACCAACCACCAGTCCTCCACTTTACTACCACCAACCACCAGTCCTCCACTTTACTACCACCAACCACCAGTCCTCCACTTTACTACCACCAACCACCAGTCCTCCACTTTACTACCACCAACCACCAGTCCTCCACTTTACTACCACCAACCACCAGTCCTCCACTTTACTACCACCAACCACCAGTCCTCCTCTTTACTACCACCAACCACCAGTCCTCCTCTTTACTACCACCAACCACCAGTCCTCCACTTTACTACCCTGAGATGTTAGTGTGACTGGTAATTAATGTACTGTCATTTTTTAAGGCAAACTTTGCCAATTATAAATGTGCAACATATATGTATAAAGTTTTTCATCAGAGTTAACACCAGCCATTATTTCTCCCTTAGCCCCTTATGGTCCCTTACCTTGCTCTCCCTTAGCCCCTTATGGTCCTTACCTTGCTCTCCCTTAGCCCCTTATGGTCCCTTAACTTGCTCTCCCTTAGCCCCTTATGGTCCCTTAACTTGCTCTCCCTTAGCCCCTTATGGTCCCTTAACTTGCTCTACCTTAGCCCCTTATGGTCCCTTAACTTGCTCTCCCTTAGCCCCTTATTGTCCCTTAACTTGCTCTCCCTTAGCCCCTTATGGTCCCTTAACTTGCTCTCCCTTAGCCCCTTATGGTCCTTACCTTGCTCTCCCTTAGCCCCTTATGGCCCCTTAACTTGCTCTCCCTTAGCCCCTTATGGTCCCTTAACTTGCTCTACCTTAGCCCCTTATGGTCCCTTAACTTGCTCTCCCTTAGCCCCTTATTGTCCCTTAACTTGCTCTCCCTTAGCCCCTTATGGTTCCCCTTAACTTGCTCTCCCTTAGCCCCTTATGGTCCTTACCTTGCTCTCCCTTAGCCCCTTATGGTCCCTTAACTTGCTCTCCCTTAGCCCCTTATGGTCCCTTAACTTGCTCTCCCTTAGCCCCTTATGGTTCCTTAACTTGCTCTCCCTTAGCCCCTTATGGTCCCTTAACTTGCTCTCCCTTAGCCCCTTATTGTCCCTTAACTTGCTCTCCCTTAGCCCCTTATGTTCCCTTACCTTGCTCTCCCTTAGCCCCTTATGGTCCCTTACCTTGCTCTCCCTTAGCCCCTTATGTTCCCTTACCTTGCTCTCCCTTAGCCCCTTATGGTCCCGTAACTTGCTCTCCCTTAGCCCCTTATGGTCCCTTACCTTGCTCTCCCTTAGCCCCTTATGTTCCCTTACCTTGCTCCACCCACCGCCCTTACTCATCCCCCTCACCCCTCACTCACCCCTCACTCACCCTCTCACCCCTCACTCATCCTCCTCACCACTCACTCATCCCCCTCACCACTCACTCATCCCCCTCACCCCTCACTCACCCCCTTACCCCTCACTCACCCCCTCACCCCTCACTCATCCCCCTCACCCCTCACTCACCCCCCTCACCCCTCACTCACCCCCTCACCCTTCACTCACCCCCTCACCCCTCACTCATCCCCCTCACCCCTCACTCATCCCCCTCACCCATCCCCCTCACCCCTCACTCACCCCCCTCACCCCTCACTCATCCCCCTCACCCTTCACTCATCCCCCTCACCCTTCACTCATCCCCCTCACCCTTCACTCATCCCCCTCACCCCTCACTCATTCCCCTCACCCTTCACTCATCCCCCTCACCCCTCACTCATCCCCCTCACCACTCACTCATCCCCCTCACCCCTCACTCATCCCGCTCACCCCTCACTCATCCCCCTCCCCCCTCACTTATCCCCCTCACCCCTCACTCATCCCCCCTCACCCCTCACTCATCCCCCTCCCCCCTCACACATCCCCTCACCCCTCACTCATCCCCCTCACCCCTCACTAATCCCCCTCACCCCTCACTCATCCCCCTCACCCACCCCCTCACCCCTCACTCATCCCCCTCACCCCTCACTCATTCCCCTCACCCCTCACTCATCCCCTCACCCTCACTCATCCCCCTCACCCCTCACTCATCCCCCTCACCCCTCACTCATCCCGCTCACCCCTCACTTATCCCCCTCACCCCTCACTCATCCCCCTCACCCCTCACTTATCTCCCCTCACCCCTCACTCATCCCCCTCACTCATCACTCACCCTCTCACCCCTCACTCACCCTCTCACCCCTCACTCACCCTCTCACCCCTCACTCATCCCCCCCACCCCTCACTCACCCCCCTCACCCCTCACTCACCCCCCTCATCCCTCACTCACCCCCCTCATCCCTCACTCATCCCGCACTCATCCCCCACTCATCCCCCTCCCCCCTCACTCATCCCCCTCACCCCTCACTCATCCCCCTCATCCCTCACCCCCACTCACCCCTCACTTATCCCCCTCACCCCTCACTTATCCCCCTCACCCCTCACTTATCCCCTCACCCCTCACTTATCCCCCTCACCCCTCACTTATCCCCCTCACCCCTCACTTATCCCCCTCACCCCTCACTCATCCCCCCTCACCCCTCACTCATCCCCCTTCACCCCTCACTCATCCCCCTCATCCCTCACTCATCCCCCTCCCCCCTCACTCATCCCCTACCCCCTCCCCCCTCACTCATCCCCCTAACCAATCACTCATCCCCCTCACCCATCACTCATCACCCTCACCCCTCACTCATCACCCTCACCCTCCCCCCTTACCCTCTCACTCACCCCCCCTCACCCCTCACTCACCCCCCCTCACCCCTCACTCATCCCGCTCACCCCTCAATCATCCCCCTTCACCCCTCACTCATCCCCCTCACCCCTCACTCATCCCCCCTCACCCCTCACTCACCCCCTCACCCCTCACTCATCCCCTCACCCCTCACTCATCCCCCTCACCTCCCCCCTCACTTATCCCCTTCACCCCTCACTCATCCCCCTCACTCATCACTCACCCTCTCACCCCTCACTCACCCTCTCACCCCTCACTCATCCCCCCACCCCTCACTCACCCCCTCACCCCTAACTCTCCCCCACTCACCCCTCACTCATCCCCCACTCATCCCTCACTCATCCCCCTCATCCCTCACTCATCCCCCCTCCCTCACCTCCTCATCCCCCTCCCCCTCACTCATCACCCCTCACCCTCACTCATCCCCCTCCCCCTCACCCCTCACCCCTCACTCCCCCTCACCCCTCACTCTCCCCCTCATCCCCCTCACTCCTCCCTCCCCCCCTCATCCCCCTCACTTATCCCCCTCACCCCTCACTCATCCCCCTCACCCCTCACTCATTCCCCTCACCCTCACCCATCCCCTCACCCCCCTCACCCCTCACTCATCCCCCTCACCCTCACTCATCCCCCTCCCCCCACTCACCCCCTCCCCTCACTCATCCCCCTCCCCCCTCACTCATCCCCCTCCCCCTCACTCATCCCCCTCACCCCTCAGCCTCATCCCCCTCACCCCTCACTCATCCCCCTCCCCCCTCACTCATCCCCCACCTCTCCCCCTCACTCATCACCCCCCACTCATCCCCTCACCCCTCACTCATCCCCCTCACCCCTCACTCATCCCCTCAACCCTCCCTCACCCTCCCCCTCACCCCTCACTCATCCCCCTCACCCCTCACTCATCCCCCTCACCCCTCACTCATCCCCCTCACCCCTCACTCATCCCCTCACCCCTCACTCATCCCCCTCACCCCTCACTCACCCCCTCACCCCACTCATCCCCTCACCCCTCACTCCCCCCCTCACCCCTCACTCCTCCCCTCACCCCTCACTCATCACCCCCTCACCCCTCACTCACCCTCTCACCCCTCACTCATCCCCCCCTCACCCCTCACTCATCCCCCTCACCCCTCACTCACCCCCTCACCCCTCACTCATCCCCTCACCCCTCACTCACCCTCCCTCATCCCCACTCATCCCCCTCATCCCCCTCCCCCTCACTCATCCCCCTCCCCCTCACTCCCCTCCCCCTCACCCCCCTCACCCCTCACTTATCCCCCTCACCCCTCACTTATCCCCCTCACCCTCTTCACCCCTCACCCCTCACTTATCCCCCCACCCCTCACTCATCACCCCTCACCCCTCCCCTTCATCCCCCCACCCCTCACTCATCCTCCTCACCCCTCACTCATCCCCCCCCCCTCACTCATCCCCCTAACCAATCACTCATCCCCCTCACCCCTCACTCATCACCCTCACCCCTCACTCATCACCCTCACCCCCTTACCCTCTCACTCACCCCCCTCACCCCTCACTCACCCCCCTCACCCCTCACTCATCCCCCTCACCCCTCAATCATCCCCCTCACCCCTCACTCATCCCCCTCACCCCTCACTCATCCCCCTCACCCCTCACTCACCCCTCACCCTCATTCATCCCCCTCACCCCTCACTCATCCCCCTCACCCCTCACTTATCCCCTTCACCCCTCACTCATCCCCCTCACTCACTCACTCACCCCCCTCACCCCTCACTCACCCTCTCACCCCTCACTCATTCCCCCCACCCCTCACTCTCCCCCTCACCCCTAACTCATCCCCTCACCCCTCCCTCATCACCCTCACCCCTCACTCATCCCCCCTCACCCCTCACTCATCCCCCTCACTCATCACTCACCCTCTCACCCCTCCTCACCCTCTCACCCCTCGCTCATCCCCCCACCCCTCACTCACCCCTCACCCCTAACTCATCCCCTCACCCCTCCCTTATCACCCCTCACCCCTCACTCATCCCCCTCACCCCTCACTCACCCTCACCCTTCACTCATCCCCCTCACCCCTCACTCACCCCTCACCCTTCACTCATCCCCTCACCCCTCAATCATCCCCCCTCACCCCTCACTCATCCCCCTCACCCCTCACTCATCCCCCCTCACCCCTCACTCACCCCCTCACCCCTCACTCATCCCCTCACCCCTCACTCATCCCCCTCACCCCTCACTTATCCCCTTCACCCCTCACACATCCCCCTCACTCATCACTCACCCTCTCACCCCTCACTCACCCTCTCACCCCTCACTCATCCCCCCACCCCTTACTCACCCCCTCACCCCCTCATCCCCTCACCCCTCCCTCATCACCCTCATCCCTCACTCATCCCGCACTCATCACCCACTCATCCCCCCTCCTCCCCTCACTCATCCCCCTCACCCCTCACTCATCCCCCTCACCCCTCACCCCTCACTCACCCCTCACTTATCCCCTCACCCCTCACTTATCCCCCTCACCCCTCACTTATCCCCTCACCCCTCACTTATCCCCCTCACCCCTCACTCATCCCCCTCACCCCTCACTCATCCCCCTTCACCCCTCACTCATCCTCCTCATCCCTCACTCATCCCCCTCCCCCCTCACTCATCCCCCTACCCCTCCCCCCTCACTCATCCCCCTAACCAATCACTCATCCCCCTCACCCATCACTCATCACCCTCACCCCTCACTCATCACCCTCACCCCTTACCCTCTCACTCACCCCCCCCTCACCCCTCACTCACCCCCCCTCACCCCTCACTCATCCCGCTCACCCCTCAATCATCCCCCTTCACCCCTCACTCATCCCCCTCACCCCTCACTCATCCCCCTCACCCCTCACTCACCCCTCACCCCTCACTCATCCCCTCACCCCTCACTCATCCCCCTCACCCCTCACTTATCCCCTTCACCCCTCACTCATCCCCCTCACTCATCACTCACCCTCTCACCCCTCACTCACCCTCTCACCCCTCACTCATTCCCCCCACCCCTCACTCACCCCCTCACCCCTAACTCATCCCCTCACCCCTCCCTCATCACCCTCACCCCTCACTCATCCCCCCTCACCCCTCACTCATCCCCCTCACTCATCACTCACCCTCTCACCCCTCACTCACCCTCTCACCCCTCGCTCATCCCCCCACCCCTCACTCACCCCCTCACCCCTCACCCCACTCTCCCCTCACCCCTCCCTTATCACCCTCACCCCTCACTCATCCCCCTCACCCCTCACTCACCCCTCACCCTTCACTCATCCCCTCACCCCTCACTCACCCCTCACCCCTCACTCATCCCCCTCACCCCTCACCCCTCACTCATCCCCCTCACCCCTCACTCATCCCCTCACCCCTCACTCATCCCCCTCACCCCTCACTCATCCCCCTCACCCCTCACTCATCCCCCTCACCCCT
>NC_059617.1:207648-257648 GCF_020424385.1 Procambarus clarkii
TGTGTGTGTGTTGTGTGTGTTGTGTTGTGTGTGTTGTTGTGTGTGTTGTTGTTGTGTGTGTTGTGTGTGTTGTGTGTGTGTGTTGTTGTGTGTGTGTGTTGTGTGTGTTGTGTGTGTGTGTGTGTGTGTGTGTGTGTTGTGTGTGTTGTGTTGTGTGTTGTGTGTGTTGTGTGTGTGTTGTGTGTTG
Organism: Procambarus clarkii; assembly: GCF_020424385.1. NCBI lineage: Eukaryota > Metazoa > Arthropoda > Malacostraca > Decapoda > Cambaridae > Procambarus > Procambarus clarkii. The sequence continues at coordinate 207,836 of NC_059617.1, forward strand.
TTGTGTGTGTGTGTGTGTGTTGTGTGTTGTGTTGTTGTGTTGTGTGTGTTGTGTGTTGTGTTGTGTGTTGTGTGTTGTTGGTTGTTGTTGTGTGTGTTGTGTGTGTGTGTGTGTGTTGTGTGTTGTTGTGTGTGTGTGTGTTGTGTGTGTGTGTGTGTGTGTGTTGTGTTGTGTGTTGTTGTGTGTTTGTGTTGTGTTGTTGTGTTGTTGTGTGTGTTGTGTGTGTTGTTGTGTGTTGTTGTGTGTGTGTGTTGTTGTGTGTTGTGTGTGTTGTGTTGTTGTGTTGTTGTTGTGTGTTGTGTGTTGTGTGTGTGTTGTGTGTGTTGTGTTGTGTGTGTGTGTGTGTGTGTGTGTTGTTGTGTGTGTTGTGTTGTGTGTTGTGTGTTGTTTGTGTTGTGTGTGTGTGTTGTGTGTTGTGTGTTGTTGTGTTGTTGTGTTGTGTTGTGTTGTTGTGTGTTGTTGTGTGTTGTTGTTGTGTGTGTTGTTGTGTTGTTGTTGTGTGTTGTTGTGTGTTGTGTGTGTGTTGTTGTGTGTGTGTGTGTGTTGTGTGTTGTTGTGTGTTGTTGTGTGTTGTGTGTGTTGTTGTGTGTTGTGTGTGTGTGTGTGTGTTGTTGTGTGTGTGTTGTTGTGTGTTGTTGTGTGTTGTGTGTGTTGTTGTGTGTGTGTTGTGTGTGTGTGTGTGTTGTTGTGTGTGTTGTTGTGTGTGTTGTTGTGTTGTGTTGTGTGTGTGTTGTGTGTTGTTGTGTGTTGTTGTGGTTGTGTCAGACATAGCCATAAAGCCCTCAGACATAGTCATAAAGCACTCAGACATAGCCATAAAGCCCTCAGACATAGCCATAAAGCCCCCTGGACATAGCCATAAAGCCCCCTGGACATAGATATAAAGCCCTCAGACATAGCCATAAAGCTCTCAGAAATAGCCATAAAGCCCTCAGGCATAGTCAGAAAGCCCTCAGACATAGCCATAAAGCCCTCAGACATAGCCATAAAGCCCTCAGACATAGCCATAAAGCCCCCTGGACATAGATATAAAGCCCCCGGACATAGCCATAAAGCTCTCAGACATAGCCATAAAGCCCTCAGTACTCTGGTCCTCAAGTATACTCATCGCCGTCTCCCTACAATAAGTCTACTTAACCCTCTCACTCCCAGTTAAGTTCACACGAGTGGTCGATTCTAAAGTTATACCAAACTATTAATTTCTTAAGAACCTCTAGGGCATTGAGGCCACTCAGACTGTTTATATGAGAGTCTCGATCACACCTTCTCAGGCTGTGATGACCTCTTTCCCTTTCTCATAAAACTCACTTAATCACTTTCAGTGCTCATATAGCTCACTTAAATCACTACACTTGTCAAAAAAAGGCAAGAAAAATACACGCAGGTTATCAGAAAGGTTATTTAAAGCTCCCCTCAGACCTCTCGGGGCTCTGTCACCCTCTCTTTACTGTCCGTTTCCTGTCCTGTCTGTCGAGGTCACCACACTGGACCCCTTCATCTTCCTGTCCACGTCCACCCTCCCCACCAAGCCCGTCTCCTGTCGTCCCCGTGAGTCCCCCACCTCAACTCCCCTTATCCACCAATTGGTATGTGCGCCCCACCAACCTTTACCTGGAGACATGGCAACCAACATGGAGAATACATCACATACGCTGACGATGTCACCCAAATAATATGCCAACCGGGACCATCAAAGCCGCTACTAGCCGACAAGACCAAGGCGGCAATTGAACTCATAAACAACTTTGAGAAGCAATGGAAAATAACAAACAAAAGTTTCAGATAACTCATTGCAAAAAGAAACCCGGACCCCATCATCCTTGACAACCAGCCGATCCAATATGCGGAGGTCGGCAGAATACTGGGACTTATGATAAATAGAACAGGGATACAAATTTATGTAAGGGACCGACTAAACAAAGCCAAAGCAGCCTTAGGAAAATTGAGAAGATTCCGAAGCCTCAGTACTAACATTCAGATCCACCTATATAAAGCTCTAGTTCGGCCGCATCTAGAGTATCCCCCAGTACCACTACACACCATAAAGAAAACTAACATGCAGAAACTGCAAGCAGTACAAAATAAGGCGCTAAGGAGAGCAGCAAAACACCGTCCACCATATGATCAGACAATCCAGGAGCTCCATGAACTCCTGAACATACAGCCACTAAACATCAGACTGCAGCACCAAGCCATCAGGGTGTGGAACACCATCCAAATGTTAGAGGACCCAATGTTAGAAAGATTGCTCCAAGATGAGACGGCCCACTCCCACAGCTGGTGGCCCAAGAGCCTCGATTCTCTAGATGAAAACCCCGCCCCACAGTATATAATTCCCAGATGAGATACTGACCAGATATCCTTCCCCCATAATTGAAAAATTGAATATGTATGTATGTGTATATGTGTATGTATATGTATGTATATGTATGTATGTGTATATATATATATATATATATATATATATATATATATATATATATATATATATATATATATATATATATATATATATATATATAATATATATATAGTGTGTGTGTGTGTGTATATATATATAAAATATATATATATATATATATATATATATATATATATATATATATATATATATATATATATATATATATATATATATATATATATATGTATATTTATGTGTGAGTGTATGTATGTATATATGTGTATGTATGAACAACTCGATAAATAATATGTATGTATGAACAACTCGATAAATAATAATAATAAAATAAAGAGCCTTAAACAGAACAACATGTGTGGAAGCATCAGGGAGTGTGTATATATGAATGCTACACAGTATTCATCTATGGACATCCATATATGGTGAAACACATGTGAAGAACCTCTCACACACTCACAGCTCCTTGACAAGAGGGAGCCAGCTTAGCTTAGCTGCCAACACCCACACATCGTGTCAGCAAGGCGGACAGCCCGCCTGCTTTCATACCTCTCACTGTATTTCCCTTGCAAAGACAGCGTGCAGAAAACCAGTGGTAGAAATTGATATGGGTGTTTCATTAGCAGTGACAAAGAGAATACTTAAATAAATATCTAATGAAGATCTCACCGACCTAACAAATTCACAAAGACCTGAAAGTTGTAGCATTAAATATTATGATAGATATCGTGAGGAGACATTCACATATGGGACTAATAGAACAAGAACCCGGCAATGTGATGTTATAGTGGCCAGAATACGCCTGGGATATAGACGTATCTGGTAGCTTTCTCAAAACCCAAATGTCGAGTACACAGTGTGTCAACTTTGTGAAAGTGTCCAATACACCATGTGTCAACTTTGTGAAAGTGTCCAATACACCATGTGTCAACTTTGTGAAAGTGTCCAATACACCATGTGTCAACTTTGTGAAAGTGTACAATACACCATGTGTCAACTTTGTGAAAGTGTACAATACACAATGTGTCAACTTTGTGAAAGTGTCCAATACACCATGTGTCAACTTTGTGAAAGTGTCCAATACACTATGTGTCAACTTTGTGAAAGAGAAAACATGCACTCTCTTGAACATTATATTGTATAATGTCCCATATTGACTGACTTTCGCCCTCCTGGGCTGAGGTATGCTGAACTGTGTAACTACTATATGAGTACTGGAACACTTGATGATATATTGGACTTGTACCCAAGATTGACCAGGTAATGTATCAAATATATTATGTATGTGATGTAACTATATAACCTGAGCTTGTAAAATCACCTTAATCACCTTCAGTGATTAAGTGCTTAATTGCACACTAGTTTCTTTATCAGCTATCTCACCCTGTCAAAAGAGACAAATGTATGTGAATGCATGTGTGTGTGTATATTTGTATGTATACATGTATGTATATATGTATGTGTACATATATATGTGTGTGTGTGTATGTATATGTATGTGTATAAAGCACATATGGAAGCTGATCAGAATTACATTTCACCATTGTAAATGCACATTAATGACACTATGTAAAAGACACATCTAACACTTTATGTAGGGCATACGTAAATCTGTGTATCTATGTATTTACGTATGTAGGTTAGCTTAGCATTTTAAAAGCACCGAATCACCTTCTGTGGTTGATTGTTCAATAAACCTCTGAACTATATGTTTAACACATCTCTCACCCTGTCCATGGAGGACAGAAGAAAATGTATTTATGCTGGTTAGCATTGTAAATGTGTGGCCACGTTTGTGGTAGAAAATAATAATAAAAAAACCTAACTGTTTCCCACTTCTATACTTCCCTTCACCTATGCCTCTCCTTCCTCTTTACTAAAAAAAAAAAAAAAAAAAAAAAAACTTTACCGCCCACTCCACCCCCTCTCCCTTACACTCCACCCCCTCTCCCTTACACTCCACCCCCTCTCCCTTACACTCCACCCCCTCTCCCTTACACTCCACCCCCTCTTCCTTACACTCCACCCCCTCTCCCTTACACTCCACCCCCTCTCCCTTACACTCCACCCCTCTCCCTTACACTCCACCCCCTCTCCCTTACACTCCACCCCCTCTCCCTTACACTCCACCCCCTCTCCCTTACACTCCACCCCCCCCCCCCTCTCCCCATCTCTTTCTCACTCTATCAGGGAGACAGGAATCAGCACAAGCGAATCCATTTCCCCCGCGGCCGGTCAGGGAAGGTGGTCGACACCGGTGGGGGAAGTGGGTCTATCAACAACGTCTGATATATTAAGGCTGTCTGCTGCCCGGACTGTGGACCTTAAGGCTGTCTGCTGCCCGGACTGTGGACCTTAAGGCTGTCTGCTGCTCGGACTGTGGACCTTAAGGCTGTCTGCTGCCCGGACTGTGGACCTTAAGGCTGTCTGCTGCCCGGACTGTGGACCTTAAGGCTGTCTGCTGCCCGGACTGTGGACCTTAAGGCTGTCTGCTGCCCGGACTGTGGACCTTAAGGTTGTCTGCTGCCCGGACTGTGGACCTTAAGGCTGTCTGCTGCCCGGACTGTGGACCTTAAGGCTGTCTGCTGCCCGGACTGTGGACCTTAAGGCTGTCTGCTGCCCGGACTGTGGACCTTAAGGCTGTCTGCTGCCCGGACTGTGGACCTTAAGGCTGTCTGCTGCCCGGACTGTGGACCTTAAGGCTGTCTGCTGCCCGGACTGTGGACCTTAAGGCTGTCTGCTGCCCGGACTGTGGACCTTAAGGCTGTCTGCTGCCCGGACTGTGGACCTTAAGGCTGTCTGCTGCCCGGACTGTGGACCTTAAGGCTGTCTGCTGCTCGGACTGTGGACCTTAAGGCTGTCTGCTGCTCGGACTGTGGACATTAAGGCTGTCTGCTGCCCGGACTGTGGACCTTAAGGCTGTCTGCTGCCCGGACTGTGGACCTTAAGGCTGTCTGCTGCTCGGACTGTGGACCTTAAGGCTGTCTGCTGCCCGGACTGTGGACCTTGAGCTTGGAGTACATTATGAACGAGTCATCTGACAGTCTGGACGGCTCTGGGAGTTTTTTCTACTTAAGCGACATCTAAATATTTTTCTGAGCATATGTGATTGAAAATCTCAATCATTTATGAGGCAAAATGAAGAGGTCCCTTGTGTATCATGTGTCCTCCCTGGAGCCCGGACACGGGGTACAGGGTAGGAGGCCGGACACGGGGTACAGAGTAGGAGGCCGGACACGGGGTACAGGGTAGGAGGCCGGACACGGGGTACAGGGTAGGAGGCCGGACACGGGGTACAGAGTAGGAGCCCGGACACGGGGTACAGGTTTAGGAGGCCGGACACGGGGTACAGACTGGAGGCCGGACACGGGGTACAGGGTAGGAGGCCGGACACGGGGTACAGGGTAGGAGGCCGGACACGGGGTACAGGGTAGGAGGCCGGACACGGGGTACAGGGTAGGAGGCCGGACACGGGGTACAGGGTAGGAGGCCGGACACGAGGTACAGGGTAGGAGGCCGGACACGGGGTACAGGGTAGGAGGCCGGACACGAGGTACAGGGTAGGAGGCCGGACACGGGGTACAGGGTAGGAGGCCGGACACGGGGTACAGGGTAGGAGGCCGGACACGGGGTACAGGGTAGGAGGCCGGACACGGGGTACAGACTGGGAGGCCGGACACGGGGTACAGGGTGGGAGGCCGGACACGGGGTACAGGGTAGGAGGCCGGACACGGGGTACAGGTTTAGGAGGCCGGACACGGGGTACAGGGTGGGAGGCCGGACACGGGGTACAGACTGGGAGGCCGGACACGGGGTACAGGTTTAGGAGGCCGGACACGGGGTACAGCCTGGGAGGCCGGACACGGGGTACAGGGTGGGAGGCCGGACACGGGGTACAGAGTAGGAGCCCGGACACCGGGTACAGGGTGGGAGGCCGGACACGGGGTACAGGGTGGGAGCCCGGACACGGGGTACAGGGTAGGAGGCCGGACACGGGGTACAGGGTAGGAGGCCGGACACGGGGTACAGAGTAGGAGCCCGGACACGGGGTACAGGTTTAGGAGGCCGGACACGGGGTACAGACTGGGAGGCCGGACACGGGGTACAGGTTTAGGAGGCCGGACACGGGGTACAGACTGGGAGCCCGGACACGGGGTACAGGTTTAGGAGGCCGGACACGGGGTACAGACTGGGAGGCCGGACACGGGGTACAGACTGGGAGGCCGGACACGGGGTACAGACTGGGAGGCCGGACACGGGGTACAGGGTGGGAGGCCGGACACGGGGTACAGACTGGGAGGCCGGACACGGGGTACAGATTTAGGAGGCCGGACACGGGGTACAGACTGGGAGGCCGGACACGGGGTACAGGTTTAGGAGGCCGGACACGGGGTACAGACTGGGAGCCCGGACACGGGGTACAGGTTTAGGAGGCCGGACACGGGGTACAGACTGGGAGGCCGGACACGGGGTACAGACTGGGAGGCCGGACACGGGGTACAGGGTGGGAGGCCGGACACGGGGTACAGACTGGGAGGCCGGACACGGGGTACAGGGTGGGAGGCCGGACACGGGGTACAGACTGGGAGGCCGGACACGGTACAGGGTGGGAGGCCGGACACGGGGTACAGGGTGGGAGGCCGGACACGGGGTACAGGGTAGGAGACCGGACACTGGGTACACAGTGGGAGGCCGGACACGGGGTACAGGTATGGAGGCCGGACACGGGGTTCAGTGTGGGAGGCCGGACACGGGGTACACATAAACTAGCCGCCTTCGGCGGCAACAATCAGTCGAAGGCCGGACACGGGGCCGGGGAGGTGGACCCAGTGGCATCCTTGGTGTAAACTTGGAGTGGATCTTGGGAGTGTCTTATATTAATCCTCCAAGCCTGACCTGGATAAGGATGTGGCTTTTGATAACTTTTTCCAAAAATCCGAGGCTTAGAATGTCCCGTAGGCCTACATGTCCACTACAACCCCACTGGTCCGGCACGTCTTGCAGACACTTCCAATATTTGATTGGAAGGATATTTAATTCTGCATTTCCTGCCATGTTGCGCGCTCCAGTATGTTGTTATTTCACTGTGCAAATTTGAGACCTGTCCTTCCGTTTGTTGTTGTTGATGATTTAGATACTTAGAACGAAATGTCCATGTAGCACGGGCTATGGTGAGCCCGTAAAAACCTGTCCTTCAAGTATCTCCCCATATATATATTATGTGATGCCTCACGTCTCCCAGCTAGAGAGGAGTTTTGACTAGAGACGGTGCCAGTAATTTAGTTACTTAGTTTAGTTTAAAGTTTAGTTTAGTTTAGTCAATGCCCGAAACGCTGCGCGTACTAGTGGCTTTACAAGATTGTAATTACTATACTATGTATCCTCACTATCCCAATGTACCTTCTTGAATATATATAAATAAATAAATAATTTCATCGTGCCGTGTGTGTTGTGTGTATTCCCTCTACGTCAGAGATCTCTTCTGCTTTGACAGGGGAAGTGAGTACCGAGCAGTGCTCAAGGAACGATGTCGGTATGTTGTTCCAGAGGTCTATAATCTCACATTAAGTAGCACTATACTATTTTCTGAGACCTTGCTAATTACAAAGCGTCCTCACATGATTGATTGAACGACTGGATCGTGTGTTTCAGGCTCCAGTTTGTGTCACAGAGCATTTACGTGAATGAGATGTATATATATACATGCTTGAATATATGTATAAATATTTTTATGTACAGAGAACATGCTTTCTCAATATTGATGTAAACTTTGAATGTTACTTAGTATTATGTAGTTACAAGCCAGCGAGTGTGGTAATGGTATTCTCTTCCAATAATAATATAATGAATTACTAATGTTACTCATTAGTTTTCCTGCTCAGCTGCAGTGGAAGACTTCTAGTAGTCTCACTCGTATACAAAACTCTAAACAAATAATTTTTGAGAGTTATACAATGTTTACACAGTGAGGGGAATTGGCGTGGAAAATTTCCTCCAAAATTATAGCATAACATGTGAGAGTAACATGGTCTATGGGAGCACATGGACCAGGCTTGGCTGCTTGTAGAACACGCCAAGCTCTCCCAAGACAGTGAGAGTGTCAGGTCACCATATTTCCATAATTTCGAGAACACACCACCACAGGGAAGGCATCTGTAATATCAGGATATGTAATTAAATCTAAAAGCTATAATCATATTATGGTACTACTCCAAAATAAATAAATATACTCAATAAATAATTGTTTAATCAGATATATTTGGTTAACGATTGTATAAATTGATCCTTAAAACAGGCAGGGTAAGTGCACCCACCTTGGGGTGGATTCCACTAGTGTCCAGACGCTGCCGCCACAGTAAACAATACTCCAGCACATCAACAAGACGCGCTACGGTCGTACACGCTTCGCTTTAGCTGTTTTATAACCGCGTACTCTTATACAGTAGTGTAAACTACACCAAAAACTGATTAAAGTATTTACACACCGTTTAAAACGCTAGGTGCGTGAAATATAAGAAAATTGTGAAGTGGAACAGTGCTACTGGCCCACAGCTGAGGCCAAGAGCAGACAGTGTCCAGCAGACGCCATTATGCAACACCACCTCAACACCGGTGGTGAACACCACTACACGCTCTGGCCCAACATGAAGGCTAACGATCCTCTCGGACGATGATTCGAACCCTCGTCACGGCCCTTGTGCGTATGTTCAAGAAGACTAAGTCTTAATAAGACTGAGAGCTCCGTACTTATATATTACAACACACATTAAGGGAGGTTGGTGGTGTTATTAGTGATCTGGAGCCCAATTGTTGCTGCCACTAACACCATTTATTGCAGGTGTGGTTATACTATGGTATTGCAGGTGTGGTTATACCATGTTATTGCAGGTGTGGTTATACTATGGTATTGCAGGTGTGGTTATACCGTGTTATTGTAGTGTGGTTATACCATGTTATTGCAGGTGTGGTTATACTATGGTATTGCAGGTGTGGTTATACCGTGGTATTGTAGGTGTGGTTATACCATGTTATTGCAGGTGTGGTTATACCATGTTATTGCAGGTGTGGTTATACCATGGCCTTACCAGCCCACCTCGGCGAGTAAGGTACTTGTCACTTAATTAAAAATATACTAACTACGTTAGTCAAAATTTAACAAATAGTGATATTTGTAAAATATTTGATAAGTTGATATTTGTTAATTTATTGTTAAATTAAAAATATTTTTAGTGTTAAATATATATATATTTAACTTTAACAAATGTTATTATTTAATATTGATATATTGCAATTGCTTAAAGATAAATTAAAGTATACATTTGCAATAGATAAATCCCTAACAGTAAAGAATTAAATAACCAATATATATATATATATATATATATATATATATATATATATATATATATATATATATATATATATATATATATATATATATATGTCGTACCTAGCAGCCAGAACGCACTTCTCAGCCTACTATGCAAGGCCCGTTTTGCCTAATAAGCCAAGTTTTCATGAATTAATGGTTTTTCGACTACCTAACCTAACCAAACCTAACTTTTTCGGTTACCTAACCTAACCCAATCTATTAAGATAGGTTAGGTTAGGTAGGGTTGGTTAGGTTCGGTCATATATCTACGTTAATTTTAACTTCAATAAAAAAAAAATTGACCTCATACATAATAAAATGGGTTGCTTTATCATTTCATAAGAAAAAAATTAGAGAAAATATATTAATTCAGGAAAACTTGGCTTATTAGGCAAATCGGGCCTTGCATAGTAGGCTGAGAAGTGCGTTCTGGCTACTAGGTACGACATATATATATATATATATATATATATATATATATATATATATATATATATATATATATATATATATAAATATAATTTAACTATATCAATGCTGCTGCATTATACATATTTATACATTTTACCAATTAGTAATGTGATTTTCTCCTCCAACAGGTAAATGACAGCCGGACCACTCCTGGCGGGTCACGCCGAGTCTGAGCCACCTGGGGAACACAGGGAGTACATGTAGCCCACTACGCCACGGAGAGGGCATCAGTGTTGCCAGTGACAGCTGGGAATGATGACTCTCACTGTAGACAGCTAAGTGGCTGTTATGTTGGTAGTTAGTTCCTTACTTTAGGCAGTTAGGAGAAATAATCCCTCAATTGGAAGAAGGCTCATTATAAGTGTGAGAGGCGGGGTTAAGTTTTTTTTTATTATTATTATTTTTTTACCACAGACGTGGCCGGACATTTACAGTGCTAACCAGCATATATACATTTTCTTCTGTCCTCCATGGACAGGGTGAGAGATGTGTTAAACATATAGTTCTGGGATTCCAACAATCAACCACAGAAGGTGATTGTAGTGTTTTTGACAATGTTAAGCTAACCTACATACGTAAATACATAGATACACAGATTTACGTATGCCCTACATAAAGTGGTCGATGTGTCTTTTTACATAGTGTCATTAATGTGCATTTACAATGGTTAAATGTAATTCTGATCAGCTTCCACAAATACTTTATACACATACAAATACATATATACATATATACATATATATATATATACACACACACATACATTTGTCTCTTTTACTCTGACAGGGTGAGATAGCTGCTAGAGAAACTAGTGTGCAATTAAGCACTTAACCACTGAAGGTGATTAAGATGCTTTTACAAGCTCAGGTTATATAGTTACATCACATACATTGTATAATTACATGTACCCAAGATTAACCATGCATTACATGGTTAATCTTGGGTACAAGTCCAATATATCATCAAGTGTTCCAGTTCTCATATAGTAATTACACAGTTCAGCATACCTTAGCCCAGGAGGGCGAAAGTCAGTCAATATGGGACATTCTACAATATAATGTTCAAGAGAGTTCATGTTTTCTCTTTCACAAAGTTGACACATTGTGTATTGGACACTTTCACAAAGTTGACACATGGTGTATTGGACACTCACAAAGTTGACACATTGTGTATTGGACACTTTCACAAAGTTGACACATTGTGTACTAGACATTTGGGTTTTGAGAAAGCTGCCAGATACGTCTATATCCCAGGCGTATTCTGGCCACTATAACATCACATTGCCGGGATCTTGTTCTATTAGTCCCATATGTGAATGTCTCCTCACGATATCTATCATAATATTTAATGCTACAACTTTCAGGTCTTTGTGAATTTGTTAGGTCGGTGAGATCTTCATTAGATATTTGTTTAAGTATTCTCTTTGTCACTGCTAATGAAACACCCATATCAATTTCTACCACTGGTTTTCTGCACGCTGTCTTAGCAAGCATATCAACAGTGTCATGCCTTGAGATGCCAACATGTGATGGTATCCATAGCAATTTAATTTCAAATCTGTTTACTTATTAAGTTCTTAAATGAGGGGAAGATGGAGAAGAGATGAGGAAAGGTGAGGTAAAGTGTTTATGAGGAAGACCTAAGCAAATATAACATGTGGGGACATGTGGGGGAGGTTAGAGGACATGTGGGGGGGAGGGTAGAGGACATGTGGGGGGGGTAGAGGACATGTGGGGGGGTAGAGGACATGTGGGGGAGGGTAGAGGACATGTGGGGGGGTAGAGGACATGTAGGGAGGGTAGAGGACATGTGGGGGAGGGTAGAGGTACTGGGGGGGTAGAGGACATGTAGGGAGGGTAGAGGACATGTGGGGGGGGGTAGAGGACATGTGGGGGGGGGGGTAGAGGACATGTGGGGGAGGGTAGAGGACATGTGGGGGGGGAGGGTAGAGGACATGTGGGGGGGGGGGTAGAGGACATGTGGGGGAGGGTAGAGGACATGTGGGGGGGGGTAGAGGACATGTGGGGGGGGGGTAGAGGACATGTAGGGAGGGTAGAGGACATGTGGGGGAGGGTAGAGGTACTGGGGGGGTAGAGGACATGTAGGGAGGGTAGAGGACATGTGGGGGGGTAGAGGACATGTGGGGGAGGGTAGAGGACATGTGGGGGGGTAGAGGACATGTGGGGGGGGTAGAGGACATGTGGGGGGGTAGAGGACATGGGGGGTAGAGGACATGTGGGGAGGGGGGTAGAGGACATGTGGGGGGTAGAGGACATGTAGAGGACATGTGGGGGTAGAGGACATGTGGGGGGGTAGAGGACATGTGGGGGGGTAGAGGACATGTGGGGGGGGGTAGAGGACATGTTGGGGGTAGAGGACATGTGGGGGGTAGAGGACATGTGGGGGGGGGGTAGAGGACATGTGGGGGGGTAGAGGACATGTGGGCGGTAGAGGACATGTGGGGGGGTAGAGGACATGTGGGGGGGGTAGAGGACATGTGGGAGGAGGGTAGAGGACATGTGGGGGAGGGTAGAGGACATGTCGGGGGGGGTAGAGGACATGTGGGGGGTAGAGGACATGTGGGGGGGTAAAGGACATGTGAGGGAGGGTAGAGGACATGTAGGGGGGAAGGGTAGAGGACATGTGGGGGGGTAGAGGACATGTGGGGGAGGGTAGAGGACATGTGGGGGGGTATAGGACATGTGGGGGAGGGTAGAGGACATGTGGGGGGAGGGTAGAGGACATGGGGGGGGGGTCAGCACTGAAATTGAAATTGAAATTGAAATAAGTTTATTGAGGTAAAATACACACAAAGGGATGAGGTAGCTCAAGCTATTCTCACCCCGTTCCATTGGGTCAGCACTATACCTGCGCCCATCCTGATAACCTCAAGATAACCATACATGGTGAAGTGGACCTGTGAGCGCCTGCCCCCCCCCCCCCCCCCCCGCCACCACACAATACATCACCACAGGGTAATGGGTCCCCTGCTCCTTGACAACTGCCGCTGCGGGGTTTTTTTTTGGGGGGGGGAGTAAAGAGGAAGGAGAGGCATAGGTGAAGGGAAGTATAGAAGTGGGAAATACAGTGAGAGGTATGAAAGCAGGCGGGCTGTCCGCCTTGCTGACACCATGTGTGGGTGTTGGCAGCTAAGCTAAGCTGGCTCCCTCTTGTCAGGGAGCTGTGAGTGTGTGAGAGGTTCTTCACATGTGTTTCACCATATATGGATGTCTATAGATGACTACTGTGTAGCATTCATATATACACACTCCGATGCTTCCACACATGTTGTTCTGTTCAAGGCTCTTTATTTTATTATTATTATTTATCGAGTTGTTCATATATACATATATAAACCTACATATACTCACACAAGCACATACATACATATATTCAAATATTTATATACATATATATATATATATATATATATATATATATATATATATATATATATATATATATATATATATATATATATATATATATATATAATATACATCTATCTTGAGAGGTTATCTTGAGATGATTTCGGGGCTATAGTGTCCCCGCGGCCCGGTCCTCGACCAGGCCTCCACCCCAAGGAAGCAGCCCGTGACAGCTGACTAACTCCCAGGTACCTATTTACTGCTAGGTAACAGGGGCATTCAGGGTGAAAGAAACTTTGCCCATTTGTTTCTGCCTCGTGTGGGAATCGAACCCGCGCCACAAAATTACGAGTCCTGCGCGCTATCCACCAGGCTACGAGGCCCCCGTATTTACATATTTACATATTTACATATATTAGAATATATTTTGGTAGCAGTCTTTCCTGTAGACATATATTATTAAATATGACCGAAAAAGTAAGATTAATAATTCTAGCATGAATTTCCTCAATATTTCTTATGGTTCTTTTCACTGTCAATAGTAATTGAAAAATCAGTTCTCCAAAATTCATTTTTATTTCTAGTCTGACACGACACTTGAACGCATTTCGTAATAACTTATTACATTTTCAAAGACTTTAGTTTACACACACACAACTATAACCTGCAAACACTAAAACAGATTTCTTACTATGCTATAATTCAAATGGCTTTTCATTTTATATACCTGCATTTGGGTGAGGTGATATGTCACAACAGTTTTGGATGTGGTGAAAACAAACTTTCAACGCAAGATAGAACACGAAATATTGGGTAATATTGGGTAAAGTTAGAGGGGAAGAATGGAAGCAAATGCAAAGGGCCTATTGGCCCATATTTTTTTATGCTTCTATATTGGTGCGGAGTCTTGAAGTTGGTAGAATATAGTTGTGCATTATTTGGCTGTTGATTGCTGGTGTCGACTTCTTAATGTGTAGTGCCTCGCAGATATCTAGCCGCCTGCTATCGCTGTATCGATGGATGATTTCCGTGTTTTTTGTTAAGGCTTCTCTGTTGATGGTCTGGTTGTGGGAAGAGATTATATGTTCCTTAATGGAGTCCTGTTGCTTATGCATCGTTAATCGCCTGGAAAGAAATGTTGTTGTCTTGCCAATATACTGAGTTCTTTGAGGCTTACAGTTCACAAGTGGGCATTTGAAGGCATAGACGACATTGGTCTCTTTCAAAGCGTTCTGCTTTGTGTCTGGAGAGTTTCTTATGAGTAGGTTGCAAATTTTCTTGGTTTTATAGTAAATCGTCAATTGTATCTTCTGATTTTTGTCTGTAGGGATAACGTTTCTATTAACAATATCTTTCAGGACCCTTTCCTCCGATTTATGAGCTGTGGAAAAGAAGTTCCTGTAAAATAGTCTAATAGGGGGTACAGGTGTTGTGTTAGTTGTCTCTTCAGAGGTTGCATGGCGTTTCACTTTCCTTCTTATGATGTCTTCCACGAAACCATTGGAGAAGCCGTTGTTGACTAGGACCTGCCTTACCCTACAGAGTTCTTCGTCGACTTGCTTCCATTCTGAGCTGTGGCTGAGGGCACGGTCGACATAAGCGTTAACAACACTCCTCTTGTACATGTCTGGGCAGTCACTGTTGTCATTGAGGCACATTCCTATGTTTGTTTCCTTAGTGTAGACTGCAGTGTGGAAACCTCTGCTCCTTTCCATGACTGTTACATCTAGAAAGGGCAGCTTCCCATCCTTCTCCATCTCGTAAGTGAAACGCAACACAGAATTCCGCTCAAATGCCTCCTTCATCTCCTGCAGATGTCTGACATCAGGTACCTGTGTTAAAATGTCGTCAACATACATGCAGTATATGGCCGGTTTCAAGTTCATGTCGACTAAGACCTTTTGTTCGATGGTACCCATGTAGAAGTTCGCAAACAGGACACCTAGGGAAGAACCCATGGCGACCCCATCTACTTGCTTATACATGTGCCCATCCGGGCTCAAGAAGGGTGCCTCTTTAGTACAAGCTTGGAGTAGTTTTCTTAGAATGTTTTCTGGTATGTCAAGAGGAGTACAGGCCGGATCACGATACACTCTGTCCACTATCATCCCGATTGTTTCATCCACAGGTACGTTGGTAAACAGTGATTCTACGTCCAACGAGGCTCTTATCCCTGTGGCCCGTGTTCCCCGCAGTAAGTCGACAAATTCCTTTGGAGACTTCAGGCTGAAGGCGCAAGGGACATTAGGAGTCAGCAAGCCGTTAAGTCACTTCGCCAGTCTGTACGTAGGTGTGGGTATCTGGCTGATGATTGGCTGAAGTGGGTTTCCAGGCTTGTGTGTCTTGACATTTCCATATGCGTATCCAGGTTTGTATTCCCCAATAATCTTTGGCAGGTGGAGTCCGGATTTCTTGGCGTTCACAGTTTCGATCAATTTGTTGACCTTTGCTTTCAATTCGGCTGTAGTGTCCTTCGTTACCCTTTGGAATTTAGTTTGGTCAGAGAGTATTAGGTTCATTTTCGCCAGATATTCGTCTTTTTTAAGAATGACGTATATTGGCGACTTGTCACCTCTCCTGACGACTATCTCCTTGTTCTCACGAAGGCTCTTAGCTGCCGCTTTGAGCTCGGGGGACAGTATGGTGCTTCTGTAATTGCCTCGATTCTTTCCTCCTTCTGGGATAAGTTCTGCTTGTAAGGTGTCCTTGGTGGTGGCCTTCTTTTGTGTCTCGTAAATAAATATGTATATTTACATATACATATATATCCATACATACACACACTTGCATACACCTACATACTCAGTTTTCCAATTATGGGGGAAGTATATCATCTGGGAATTATATACTGTGGGGCGGGGTTTTCATCTAGAGAATCGAGGCTCTTGGGCCACCAGTTGTGGGAGCGGGGCGTCTCATCTTGGAGCAATCTTTCTAACATTGGGTCCTCTAACATTTGGATGGTGTTCCACACCCTGATGGCTTGGTGCTGCAGTCTGATGTTTAGTGGCTGTATGTTCAGGAGTTCATGGAGCTCCTGGATTGTCTGATCATATGGTGGACGGTGTTTTGCTGCTCTCCTTAGCGCCTTATTTTGTACTGCTTGCAGTTTCTGCATGTTAGTTTTCTTTATGGTGTGTAGTTGTACTGAGGGATACTCTAGATGCGGCCGAACTAGAGCCTTATATAGGTGGATCTGAATGTTAGTACTGAGGCTTCGGAATCTGCTCAATTTTCCTAATGCTGCTTTGGCTTTGTTTAGTCGGTCCCTTACATAAATTTGTATCCCTGTTCTATTTATCATAAGTCTCAGTATTCTGCCGACCTCCGCATATTGGATCGGCTGGTTGTCAAGGATGATGGGGTCCGGGTTTCTTTTCGCAATGTGTATTATCTGAAACTTTTGTTTGTTGGTGATAATTTTCCATTGCTTCTCAAAGTTGTTTATGAGTTCAATTGCCGCCTTGGTCTTGTCGGCTAGTAGCGGCTTTGATGGGTCCGGTTGGCATATTATTTGACAACTGCCGCTGCGGGTATTACTCTTCATGAATCTCCCAGGGCCCCCCCCCCCCGCACCCCATCTCCCAGAGGGTCCCTCCGCACCCCATCTCCCAGGGGGTCCTCGTGCCCATCACCCAGAGGCCCCCCGCTCCTGTCTCCTGGCGGGCCCACAGAAGCAGACACACATTCTTGTGTATACAGAGATGAAACACGTTGTTAAGCGCTAATGTTTGCTGAGGGTGAAGGCTCCAGAGGCAGGTAGCTGTCAGGCAGACAGCCAAGCAGAGGCAAAGAGGAATCTGCTGAGGTCTATCGGCAGACGCAGGTCGGCCCTACGAGGGAGGGAGGGGGGTAATCTTGAGATGATTTCGGGGCTTAGCGTTCCCGCGGCCCGGTCCTCGACCATGCCTCCTTTTTGTTATACATCCCCAGGAAACAGCATGTAGTAGCTGTCTAACTCCCAAGTACCTATTTACTGCTAGCTGAACAGGCGCATCAGGATGAAAGAAACTCTGCCCATTTGTTTCCGCCTAGGATCTAACCTTAGGACTACGAATCGTGAGCGCTATCCACTGAGCCGTCAGGTCCCCTTGATGGCCATCTAGCTCCTCCCCCCCCCACCCCCCATTACGGGCGTGAAGGAACTTGATAGGGACCATAGAGCTGTAGCTCAACCTCCTCAGGTTAAATTAAGAAGGAAACTGGTCGGTGAATGCTTGCCTCATGTATGAAGACGATGAGTCACAATAACGGGGCTGAAGGATGATGACCAGACCACACACTACAAGATGGAGGAAACGACGACGTTTCGGTCCGTCGCGGACCACGTTTCGGTCCGTCGCGGACCACGTTTCGGTCCGTCGCGGACCACGTTTCGGTCCGTCGCGGACCATCATCATGTCGAGTGATGTCATCATCGTGGTCCAGGACGGACCGGAGAGTCGTCGTGGACTCATCTTCTAGTGTGTGGTGTGGTCAACTTCCCTTGTGTATGCACGCCTGGGGCCAGATTCACGAAGCAGTTACGCAAGCACTTGCGAACCTGGGGCCAGATTCACGAAGTAGTTACGCAAGCACTTACGAACCTGGGGTCAGATTCACGAAGTAGTTACGCAAGCACTTACGAACCTGGGGCCAGATTCACGAAGTAGTTACGCAAGCACTTACGAACCTGGGGCCAGATTCACGAAGTAGTTACGCAAGCACTTACGAACCTGGGGCCAGATTCACGAAGTAGTTACGCAAGCACTTACGAACCTGGGGCCAGATTCACGAAGTAGTTACGCAAGCACTTACGAACCTGGGGCCAGATTCACGAAGTAGTTACGCAAGCACTTACGAACCTGGGGCCAGATTCACGAAGTAGTTACGCAAGCACTTACGAACCTGGGGCCAGATTCACGAAGTAGTTACGCAAGCACTTACGAACCTGGGGCCAGATTCACGAAGTAGTTACGCAAGCACTTGCGAACCTGGGGCCAGATTCACGAAGTAGTTACGCAAGCACTTACGAACCTGGGGCCAGATTCACGAAGCAGTTACGCAAGCACTTACGAACCTGGGGCCAGATTCACGAAGTAGTTACGCAAGCACTTACGAACCTGGGGCCAGATTCACGAAGTAGTTACGCAAGCACTTACGAACCTGGGGTCAGATTCACGAAGCAGTTACGCAAGCACTTACGAACCTGGAGCCAGATTCACGAAGTAGTTACGCAAGCACTTACGAACCTGGGGCCAGATTCACGAAGTAGTTACGCAAGCACTTACGAACCTGGGGCCAGATTCACGAAGTAGTTACGCAAGCACTTACGAACCTGGGGCCAGATTCACGAAGCAGTTACGCAAGCACTTACGAACCTGGGGCCAGATTCACGAAGTAGTTACGCAAGCACTTACGAACCTGGGGCCAGATTCACGAAGTAGTTACGCAAGCACTTACGAACCTGGGGCCAGATTCACGAAGTAGTTACGCAAGCACTTACGAACCTGGGGCCAGATTCACGAAGTAGTTACGCAAGCACTTACGAACCTGGGGCCAGATTCACGAAGTAGTTACGCAAGCACTTACGAACCTGGGGCCAGATTCACGAAGTAGTTACGCAAGCACTTACGAACCTGGGGCCAGATTCACGAAGTAGTTACGCAAGCACTTACGAACCTGGGGCCAGATTCACGAAGTAGTTACGCAAGCACTTACGAACCTGGGGCCAGATTCACGAAGCAGTTACGCAAGCACTTACGAACCTGGGGCCAGATTCACGAAGTAGTTACGCAAGCACTTACGAACCTGGGGCCAGATTCACGAAGTAGTTACGCAAGCACTTACGAACCTGGAGCCAGATTCACGAAGCAGTTACGCAAGCACTTACGAACCAGGGGCCAGATTCACGAAGTAGTTGCGCAAGCACTTACGAACCTGGGGCCAGATTTACGAAGTAGTTACGCAAGCACTTACGAACCTGGAGCCAGATTCACGAAGCAGTTACGCAAGCACTTACGAACCAGGGGCCAGATTCACGAAGTAGTTACGCAAGCACTTACGAACCTGGGGCCAGATTCACGAAGCAGTTACGCAAGCACTTACGAACCTGGGGCCAGATTCACGAAGCAGTTACGCAAGCACTTACGAAACGTCCAGAAAATAGTCAATTTAAAGTGCCCTTATCCTAACCTACCAGAGGACCCCAAACAGAAAACGGGACAGTACGTCACTATCGCGACCCGCCACCATTTTTTAGTACGACCATTGTCGGCCTTATGTAACGCCTACGAGCGAAAAGCGACGTTCTTTGTAGGAGGACAGGCTGTAGGAGGACAGGCTGTAGGAGGACAGGCTGTAGGAGGACAGGCTGTAGGAGGACAGGCTGTAGGACAGGCTGTAGGAGGACAGGTTGTAGGAGGACAGGCTGTAGGAGGACAGGCTGTAGGAGGACAGGCTGTAGGAGGACAGGCTGTAGGAGGACAGGCTGTAGGAGGACAGGTTGTAGGAGGACAGACTGTAGGAGGACAGGCTGTAGGAGGACAGGCTGTAGGAGGACAGGCTGTAGGAGGACAGGCTGTAGGAGGACAGGCTGTAGGAGGACAGGTTGTAGGAGGACAGGCTGTAGGAGGACAGGCTGTAGGAGGACAGGCTGTAGGAGGACAGGCTGTAGGAGGACAGGCTGTAGGAGGACAGGCTGTAGGAGGACAGGCTGTAGGAGGACAGGCTGTAGGAGGACAGGCTGTAGGAGGACAGGCTGTAGGAGGACAGGCTGTAGGAGGACAGGCTGTAGGAGGACAGGCTGTAGGAGGACAGGCTGTAGGAGGACAGGCTGAGGACAGGCTGTAGGAGGACAGATTGTAGGAGGACAGGTTGTAGGAGGACAGGCTGTAGGAAGACAGGTTGTAGGAGGACGGGTTGTAGGAGGACGGGCTGTAGGAGGACGGGCTGTAGGAGGACGGGCTGTAGGAGGACGGGCTGTAGGAGGACAGGCTGTAGGAGGACAGGTTGTAGGAGGACAGGATGTAGGAGGATGGGCTGTAGGAGGACGGGCTGTAAGAGGACAGGTTGTAGGAGGACAGGTTGTAGGAGGACGGGTTGTAGGAGGACGGGCTGTAGGAGCACGGGTTGTAGGAGGACAGGTTGTAGGAGGACAGGCTGTAGGAGGACGGGCTGTAGGAGGACAGGATGTAGGACAGGCTGTAGGAGGACAGGTTGTAGGAGGACGGGCTGTAGGAGGACGGGCTGTAGGAGGACAGGCTGTAGAAGGACGGGTTGTAGGAGGACAGGCTGTAGGAGGACAGGCTGTAGGAGGACAGGCTGTAGGAGGACGGGCTGTAGGAAGACAGGCTGTAGAAGGACAGGCTGTAGGAGGACGGGCTGTAGGAGGACAGGCTGTAGGAGGACAGGCTGTAGGAGGACAGGCTGTAGGAGGACAGGCTGTAGGAGGACAGGTTGTAGGAGGACAGGCTGTAGGAGGACAGGCTGTAGGAGGACAGGTTGTAGGAGGACAGGTTGTAGGAGGACAGGCTGTAGGAGGACAGGCTGTAGGAGGACAGGCTGTAGGAGGACAGGCTGTAGGAGGACAGGCTGTAGGAAGACAGGCTGTGGGAGGACAGGCTGTGGGAGGACAGGCTGTGGGAGGACAGGCTGCAGGAGGACAGGCTGCAGGAGGACAGGTTGCAGGAGGACAGGCTGCAGGAGGACAGGCTGCAGGAGGACAGGCTGCAGGAGGACAGGTTGCAGGAGGACAGGTTGTAGGAGAACAGGTGTTTGGAGGACAGGCTGTAGGAGGACAGGCTGTGGGAGGACGGGCTGTAGGAGGACAGGCTGTAGGACAGGCTGTAGGAGGACAGGTTGTAGGAGGACGGGCTGTAGGAGGACGGGCTGTAGGAGGACAGGCTGTAGAAGGACGGGTTGTAGGAGGACAGGCTGTAGGAGGACAGGCTGTAGGAGGACAGGCTGTAGGAGGACAGGCTGTAGGAGGACAGGCTGTAGGAGGACAGGCTGTAGGAGGACAGGTTGTAGGAGGACAGGCTGTAGGAGGACAGGCTGTAGGAGGACAGGCTGTAGGAGGACAGGTTGTAGGAAGACAGGCTGTGGGAGGACAGGCTGTGGGAGGACAGGCTGTGGGAGGACAGGCTGCAGGAGGACAGGTTGCTGGAGGACAGGCTGCAGGAGGACAGGCTGCAGGAGGACAGGTTGTAGGAGGACAGGTTGTAGGAGGACAGGTTGTAGGAGAACAGGCTGTAGGAGGACAGGCTGTAGGAGGACAGGCTGTAGGAGGACAGGCTGTAGGAGGACAGGTTGTGGGAAGACAGGCTGTGGGAGGACAGGCTGTGGGAGGACAGGCTGTGGGAGGACAGGCTGCAGGAGGACAGGTTGCAGGAGGACAGGCTGCAGGAGGACAGGCTGCAGGAGGACAGGTTGCAGGAGGACAGGTTGTAGGAGAACAGGTGTTTGGAGGACAGGCTGTAGGAGGACAGGCTGTGGGAGGACAGGCTGTGGGAGGACAGGCTGTGGGAGGACAGGCTGTGGGAGGACAGGCTGTGGGAGGACAGGCTGTAGGAGGACAGGCTGTAGGAGGACAGGCTGTAGGAGGACAGGCTGTGGGAGGACAGGCTGTGGGAGGACAGGCTGTGGTAGGACAGGCTGTGGGAGGACAGGCTGTGGGAGGACAGGCTGCAGGAGGACAGGTTGTAGGAGGACAGGTTGTAGGAGGACAGGTTGTAGGAGGACAGGTTGTAGGAGGACAGGTTGTAGAAGGACAGGTTGTAGGAGAACAGGTGTTTGGAGGACAGGCTGTAGGAGGACAGGCTGTAGGAGGACAGGCTGTGGGAGGACAGGCTGTGGGAGGACAGGCTGTGGGAGGACAGGCTGTGGGAGGACAGGCTGTGGGAGGACAGGCTGTGGGAGGACAGGCTGTGGGAGGACAGGCTGTAGGAGGACAGGCTGTAGGAGAACAGGCTGTAGGAGGACAGGCTGTAGGAGGACAGGTTGTAGGAGGACAGGCTCGCTTCTCTCTGCAATTAAGACCTCCACTTGGTCTTCTCCCGTCCGTCAAACTCTTGTTCTCACGCCCCGGGCGAGGCCCCGGGCGAGGCCCGGGGCGAGGCCCCGGGCGAGGCCCCGGGCGAGGCCCCGGGCGAGGCCCCGGGCGAGGCCCCGGGCGAGGCCCCGGGCGAGGCCCCGGGCGAGGCCCCGGCGAGGCCCCCGGGCGAGGCCCCGGGCGAGGCCAGGGCCGCACGAGACAATAAAGTTGTTCATAATGTACAAGTTGGGGGAGCGTTACGACTCGCCCCGGGTACAACACTGCACTAAACTGTCAAGAAACGCGGTAAAAACTTCGACTGTGTCAGTACTGTCCAGAAATTTGGTGGTGGAGGAGGAGGGACGGAACCGTTCTGTCCTTTGACCGTCCCTCTGTCTGTCTTCTGCTGCACTACCGTCCACCCTGCACCCATGGCTGCCCACCTCTGGTACACACGTGGCTGCCCACCTGCGGTACACACGTGGCTGCCCACCTCTGGTACACACGTGGCTGCCCACCTGCGGTACACACGTGGCTGCCCACCTGCGGTACACACGTGGCTGCCCACCTCTGGTACACACGTGGCTGCCCACCTGCGGTACACACGTGGCTGCCCACCTGCGGTACACACGTGGCTGCCCACCTGCGGTACACACGTGGCTGCCCACCTGCGGTACACACGTGGCTGCCCACCTGCGGTACACACGTGGCTGCCCACCTGCGGTACACACGTGGCTGCCCACCTGCGGTACACACGTGGCTGCCCACCTGCGGTACACATATACCAGTCCACCTCTGGTACACACACATGCCTCACACACCTGGCGTATTCCAATAACAATGCCACAATGAGTGGCTGAGGGAGGCCTGGGTGAGGCTGAGCCTATACCTGGCTGCCCACCGGAGGAGTAATTACCATGGAGGCGCTGGTTCATATTGTCCTTGAAACACTACACCTCATTAGCACGCGGTGCTTCTGGTAATTGGTTTCACGTGTCTATAACACCATTAAAAAATAATGAACTATTGCCGCTAGTGGACTTTGATGATTTGTTTACTAATTGCATGCGGGCATTTTTTGCGTCCTGGTTCACCAGTGATATGAAAGGACATTGTGGGCAAAAATGAGCGGGGTCGTAATTCACAGCGGACTGTCGGTTGGACGTAATTATTACGTTCAGTTGGACTTGCTGTAGAGGCTAATTCTGTTAACACGAGGACACACAGGTGTTGGGAAACAGGATTTTCATGTTCAGTTTTTCTACCTTGTGTTCCTACTTGGTTCGCGGACGTGAATCCGCGAACTCCGCGGATTGAGGTGTGTTCTATGTCTTCATTGTGGATGGGCTCAGGCATCATAGATAACTATCTATATATAGGCCTCTTACCTTTGATACCAGAGATAATTCAGTCATCCCATTTGTTGCATATCACAGAGGATCTTCATCACAACTATATCAAATTACCAGTCATTTTCATTCTCAGTTGAGCATTTGACAGTGTCAGTCGTGACTGTGTGTACGTTTAGACCTCTGGTAGTAAACATGGCGCTTAGTAGTAGTAGTAGTAGTAGTAGTAGTAATAGTAGTAGTCGTAGTAGTAGTCGTAGTAGTAGTAGTAGTAGTAGTAGCACTAGCAGTAGAAGTAGTAGTAGTATTAGTAGAAGTAGAAGTTTTAGTAGAAATAGTAGTAGTGGGCATCCATCAGTCTCAGGAGACTATGGAGTTGGGCTCTGGTTGTGGGTCTGGTGTAGCCTCTCCAGGGCACAAAGCCAGGGGAGGTTGATACGGGAGAGAAGCTATTTTTTTTTTTTTTTTTAATTTTGCCCAAAGGGCGAGTTTATTGGGCAGCGCCGCTCATCTTGTGAGTGGACACACCTCCATAGGAACATGTACAACACTCCCCAATAGGAAGAAAACCCGCTGGGTTGTTCATCCTGTCACTTGCACCCAGACACAGCTGGGACTTGCTTAACTGTCTCAAGTGAACAGCTCCTCAAACAAGAAGATTAACATTTATCAACCCTTAAAAGCTTACGTTATTTTGCGGTTGCAAAATGGGGAAATCTTTTAAGAACAGTATCAATATTTGACAAATAGTGTTTTCCTAACTCAAACAATGTGGGGTTTATTATTCAACACATACTTCTAATGTCTCTCAGGTGATCACATTCACGTAGATAGTGGTCAAGGCGGTGTCCATCACTCTCACCACAGATTCTGCAACTTCGCTGATCAACTGTTGTTTCCATTCCATATCTCCATGGATATTTGTCTCCAAGACGGATTCTCGCTATTACTGATTCTCTCCCTCGTCGTCCTCCTCTTCGGCCATAATGATTGGGATTGCCAGCTGCAGCCATGTTGTACCATCGTACAGATTCACTGGTTTGTGCTTCTATCCTCCTGGTAAGTACTCTCACAGCTCTCTTAATTTCAGCAACTATTGCAAGATTTTCTGCCCGGTTTTTACTTAGGCTTTGCAGTGCTGCTTTTGAATCGGTGCAAATCACTGCACCATTAGTGCTCCGTTGAAGAAACCTTAACGCCATAACAATGGCAGTTAGCTCTGCTTGCGTTGAAAAGACAGAGTTCTCAATACGCGCTTTTTCTTCATTTCTGCGTTGGAAAGTATTATCCTTAATTACCGTGTATGCTGCACCAGCCCTGCCATTGACAGGATTAGATGACCCGTCAGTGTAGATTTGATCTAGTTCATCTCCGGCTTCTTTATAAATTTCCAAGATACTTGTGCCTCATTTCTTGTGGTATCATGTTGGATTTTTTCGTTGCCATCTCATTGATGATAATCTTGCATGAGTCATCCTCCCAGGGCGGTAACCTCTCTACAGGCAGGAGCTCACGGGCTTGCTCAAGCACGTGAAGCTCTTCAAGGTAGCAGACTGATCTGTGATGCCATTTTTTGCTTCTCCTGTTTCCTCCTGTAAGTAACACAGAACTCAGTTTTTTCTTGATAATATAATGGGGATCTCTGGCTATCCTAATTGCAAGCTTAACATTCAGCTCCTTAATTCTGCTTTTAACACTGGGGAGGGACAACTCCTCTCGTAGATTAGACGTTTTGGCAGTTCTTGGAACTCCAAGAATGATTGTCATGGCTTCATTTTGAATGCTTTCAAGCCTTTTCATATCGCTTTGGGAGTAGGTGCACAGAACTGGTGCGGCATAGTCTATGACGGAGCGCACATAGGCTGTGTACATCATTTTAAGCACGGCAATAGAGGCTCCGTGTCTATTCCAGGTCATAGCTTTCAGTGCCCTGAGTCGACTTTTGCATGTTCCTATGAGTTGATTGAGCTCCTCTTTCTTTCCCTTGTTAGAGCCGACAGTGACGCCAAGGTACCGATAGTGGTCAACCCATTCAAGTGTTACACTATTAATTTATAGTTCTTCATTTTCTCTCCGCTTGTGATGGGAGTATGCTTGTGTCTTGTTTGTGGAGAGAGTGGACCCGAGCTCAATACATTTCCTTCCGAGGAGGTTAATGGACTGTTCAATTTTCCCCAAGGTGGGAGCTTGTATTAGGACATCATCTGCATATCCCACTTGTTGTGTTCCTTCCGGAAAATCAATATTTGCAATGGCGTTCATAAGTACATTGAATAGTGTAGGGCTTAAGACTCCGCCTTGGGGGGTCCCGAGTTCCATATTCATTGTTCTGGAGACTGCTCCATTGAAGCAAACCTTGACTTTCCTTCCTGTGCAGCCAAACAAAGATCCAAAAGTGATTCCATCCACCCGCGAAACCCCCTGATTATGAATGAAAAGCGGTTTACACACGACTCACAACTGCTGACGTTCGAACATATCCGGAACAAGTGCTTCACTGACGAATTTTGTTCGAACCACAACGCTATAAATGCTTCACCCACGTACTACAAATACAAATAATCGCCAACAGAACCTAAACACCTAACCTAACCTAACCTATGCCTATATATACACAATGCTAATATATTATAATATTAATTTATACTTGAGAAAATTCCCGTTTTGAATGAACAGCATGTTAAAATTTATGAATGCGTCTGTGGGGTTGACCGCTGGATGTAATGGACTTGAGTCGAGGACGGGTTGTCCTGTGAGGTAGTCTTCAACCCATTTCATGAGTCTCTCCTTGACACCCATGCATGCAAGCTCGTCCAGGATCGCAATCCCCTGTGCTTTGTCGAAGGCTCCTTTGATGTCAACAAATACAGAGTACCTAGCCGTGTCATTAGCCAAGTAATTAACTATACAATTTGCTGTGCTCCGTCCTTTAACAAATCCATTGACCCCCTCCCCTAACCTGTCTATTTTGTGCAACAGTCGGTTTAGAATGATCCTTTCAAGCATCTTGCAAGTTCATGACATGAGACTGATAGGTCTGTAATTACCAGGGTCATTAGGCTTCGGTATGGGAACAATTATTGCGTGTTTCCATTGTGTGGGCAACACTCCACTTAGGAATGACTTGTTATACAGGTGGAGTAGTGGATTCCCAGACACTTCACACAGTGCATTGAGTATGTCGTAGGTGACGCCATCTTTACCAGGTGCTGGTGAAGTTGACGGTCAGGTTACCCTCTTTCATAGCCCCCTTCATTTCCTGGGCTGTGATTGGTTGGCCATACTCGTCATCACTAGACAGTACTCTTGTTATCCTAATTCTTCTGTTATTTTGTCGCAGGAGCTGTTCCCTGCTTACTTCAGCAGGGAGGGAGGAGGAGGATGCTGCATCACTCCACTTGTGAATTAGTTCCTCAGCCTTACCCTGGGGGTCTTTGTGAGCCGCAGGCCGGGCTCTGCCCCCCTTAGCTACCTGTATCTTGGCCCACACTTGTCTTGCACATGTTTCTCTTCCAATAGAGCTAGTGAAGTCAAGCCATTGTCTTTCCCGCTCTTTAATCTTCTCTTCCCTGGCTACTTGACACACAGTTTTAAACAACTCTTGGTTACTTTCAGTGGGATGTCTCCGGTACTCTCTACTCATGTCTCGCACATTTGCGTTAAGCATCTTTATGTAATCATTCTCATACCATCTTCTTTTCTTCCTCTGAGGGTTACTGCGCCACGGCGTACGGCGCGGAACTCTGAGACAGTTCTCAATTTGGTTATTAAGGTCAACAAATGTGTCAATGTCTTCTGGGATTCGGTATTCCGTGAACCAGTCCCTCATCCTGTTTATGAAGTGCCGCCTCATATCTGGTCCGAGTGATAACCTTTTTCTTTTATTCGTCTCTTTCCTTATCTTGCACGTGTCGACGGTGGTAATCAGTGCTCAGTGGTCACTACATAAACTGTGCACAATGTGTGTACTGGCATCCGTGTCCTGAGCATTCAGCAGGAGAGCATAGTCTAGTCTTCCTCCTCTGAGGTGAGTTGGCTGTTCATCACCCAGGACTCTAAGGTTTTCACTTCCCCTGACAAAGAGTGACAGTTTCCGACCATTGACATTGGGCTGATGACAGTTGGCACCAAAGTGTGGGTGTCTGGCACTAAGGTCACCGACCAGCAGGGTAGGTTCTTCATTGACAGATTCAGGCAGTGTGTCAAGGTCAAGTTTACTCTGTGGCACATATAGGTTGATTATATGTAGGGCATTATTGTTTAAGTAAAGGGTTACTCCAAGTGACTCATACTCATCCCCCATGTGAAGATGTTACCTATGCAGCAGGTCCTCCCCCCTCCCCTCTCTACGGCGCCGAAAGTCTTGGAAAGTCTGGCGCTAAAGACTCGGGTATAAGGGAAGTGATGACACATGTTGTCTTCAGGTACCTCTATTACCTTAATATTTAAAGCTGTCCTCCTCGAGAATCAGTTCTGCTTCCCTTCCTCTTGTGCACAAGCGCCTCTACACTAGCGAAACCCGGGCGATTATCTGACTATAAAACTTTATGTATTACAGGTTAGGATAGGTTAGGTTTGGTTAGTTTAGGGAAGGGTAGATTAGGGTAGACCAGGTCAGGCCATGTCGGGTCAGGCCTGTCAGGTCAGGTCAGGTCAGGTCAGTCTGGTCAGGTCTACCCTGGAAACACAAACCGAAACTGTCTCTATTTTCCGCATATTACAACTTGTAATAAAGTTGTTACATCTTGGCTTAACGTGTTTATGACGTATTAGAACGTTGTTACAACTTGCTATATTGGTTGTTATAACTGGTTAGGAGGTGTTAAAACTTGTTCGAACGTTGTACCAACGTCGTAGTTTCGGTGTGTGTTTGGCGGGCTACACCCTTACAAATGTAATAGATACAAATATGGTTACAGCTTCTGGAATTACTTAGATCCAACTGACTTTACTTTAACACTGTCAAGACTCACAGCCTGGTACTGGATAGACTCACAGCCTGGTACTGGATAGACTCACAGCCTGGTACTGGATAGACTCACAGCCTGGTACTGGATAGACTCACAGCCTGGTACTGGATAGACTCACAGCCTGGTACTGGATAGACTCACAGCCTGGTACACAAACATATACAAGTCAACTGTATGAAGTTCACCTGGAAGGTGATAGCGTCTCGGTGATAGCAACAGTTAGGGTGATCACATTTATTTCACAGTTCAGTCTTATGTGTGTGTGTGTGTGTACTCACCTAGTTGTGCTCACCTAGTTGTGTCTGCAGGATCGAGCATTGACTCTTGGATCCCGCCTTTCGAGCATCGGTTGTTTACAGCAATGACTCCTGTCCCATTTCCCTATCATACCTGGTTTTAAAAGTATGAATAGTATTTGCTTCCACAACCTGTTCCTGAAGTGCATTCCATTTTCCCACTACTCTCACGCTAAAAGAAAACTTCCTAACATCTCTGTGACTCATCTGAGTTTCCAGCTTCCACCCATGTCCCCTCGTTCTGTTACTATTCCGTGTGAACATTTCGTCTATGTCCACTCTGTCAATCCCTCTGAGTATCTTATACGTTCCTATCATGTCCCCCCTCTCCTTTCTAGTGTCGTAAGGCACAGTTCCCTCAGGCGCTCCTCATACCCCATCCCTCGTAGCTCTGGGACGAGTTTCGTTGCAAACCTCTGAACCTTTTCCAGTTTCATTATATGCTTCTTCAGATGGGGACTCCATGATGAGTCAGCATACTCTAAGACTGGCCTCACGTAGGCAGTGTAAAGCGCCCTAAATGCCTCCTTACTTAGGTTTCTGAATGATGTTCTAACTTTTGCCAGTGTAGAGTTTATATGTGCTTCAGGAGATAGATTAGGTGTTACGTCCACTCCCAGGTCTCTTTCTCGCGTCGTCACAGGTAGGCTGTTCCCCTTCATTGTGTACTGTCCCTTTGGTCTCCTATCACCTAGTCCCATTTCCATAACTTTACATTTGCTCGTGTTGAACTCCAGTAGCCATTTCTCTGACCATCTCTGCAACCTGTTCAGGTCCTCTTGGAGGATCCTGCAATCCTCATCTGTCACAACTCTTCTCATCAACTTTGCGTCATCCGCGAACATCGACATGTAGGACTCTACTCCTGTAAACATGTCGTTAACATATGTGTGTGTGTGTGTGTATATATACATATATATATATATATATATATATATATATATATATATATATATATATATATATATATATATATATATATATATAGGATTCAAAGTCCTTCCAAGAACTCTGCTTCATATTTCTAAGACAATCTCAATAGTTTCCTCGGGGATAGAACTGATCAGCCAGGCTGTGAGGACTATAGTGCAGTGTAAGATGCAAGCACGAACAACGTGGCAGATCAGAAATTCAGGAGGAGGTCTTGTCAGACACCAGGTGGAGGGAGAGACAACTCCTCGAGGCACAAGCGGTCAGGCTGGGAGCGTTCAACGCCTCTAAATCAGTTATTGAACTCGTGGTGTTCAACCCGTTCTCTGACAGACAACGTCGCTGTCCGCTCGAATCCCCGTGTGGCGAAAAATGGACGTAATTTGAAATGAAATCGGCTCACGAAAGTGACGCAGTGTCCCGTTTTCTGTTTTGAGTCCTCTGGCTTACCCGGTTAGGTTAGGAGAGGAAACTTTCACTTAAAGATTTGCATGACGTTTTGGAACTTTAGGAGAACTTCCTGCCCTCCTAACCTACCACAGGACCCTTAACTTACTGTATTGGAAAAAAAAATCCAAAATTTATTTTTCATTTTTTTTCATTTTCAAATTAATTTCATTTTCGGCCATAGGGACAAACAGCCAAATTCAGACGTAATTGGTAAGAGTACAAGTTGAGTAAGAGTGTGTGAACGCGGACCACTTTAGTCATGACCACAGTATAGAAGTCTCCTCACACCAACAAGTTCTATATATAATTTATGTTTCTGGACGGGACATGTATTTGAAACAGAGAGAGAACTATCAGAGGAAAGTGCCCAGCCATTACGACTACATAGCACCTGAAAGGGATCAGGATAAGAATTTAGGATGGGACGGCGGAAAGGAATGGTGCCCAACCACTTCGACGATCGGGGATTGAACGCCGACCAGCATGACGCTCTACCGTCCGAGTGAAGTAGTCAAACTTAATTCAACCTCAAGACACATCTCTGTCTCCAGGTGGTGTTGGGTCCTTGGTCTTGGTCGCTAACTGGGGGTTCGAACAGCAACTTAAACCACATTTGCTTTACGTGTGCTGGGTTTCGAGGGTTGTCCTACAGCCTGGCCGGAGACAGGCTTTCCTGGGGGGTGGGGGTGGTTAGCCACCACCAAGGCTCCGGGGAACTGCCCCCTTCCCCAGGAGGCGTCCCACAACAGTTGAGTGACTCCCGGGTACATATTTACTGCTAGGTGAAGAGAAGCACAAGGGGAAAGGAAACTTAATTAAATATCCCCGTCACCCATATTCCTCCGTCACTGTTCCAACCATATTCCCCGGTCACTGTTCCACCCATGTTCCCCGGTCACTGCTCCACCCATGTTCCCCGGTCACTGCTCCACCCATGTTCCCCGGTCACTGTTCCACCCATGTTCCCCGGTCACTGCTCCACCCATGTTTCCCCAACACTGTTCCACCCTTGTTCCCCCGTCACTGTTCCACCCTTGTTCCCCCGTCACTGTTCCACCCTTGTTCCCCCGTCACTGTTCCACCCTTGTTCCCCCGTCACTGTTCCACCCTTGTTCCCCCCGTCACTGTTCCACCCTTGTTTTCCTGTCACTGTTCCACCCTTGTTTTCCTGTCACTGTTCCACCCTTGTTCCCCCCGTCACTGTTCCACCCTTGTTCCCCGGTCACTGTTCCACCCTTGTTCCCCCCGTCACTGTTCCACCCATGTTCCCCGGTCACTGTTCCACCCTTGTTCCCCGTCACTGTTCCACTCATGTTCCCGCGTCACTGTTCCACCCTTGTTTCCCTGTCACTGTTCCACCCATGTTCCCCAGTCACTGTTCCACCCATGTTCCCCGGTCACTGTTCCACCCTTGTTCCCCCGTCACTGTTCCACCCATGTTCCCCAGTCACTGTTCCACCCATGTTCCCCGGTCACTGTTCCACCCATGTTCCCCCGTCACTGTTCCACCCATGTTCCCCAGTCACTGTTCTACTCATGTTCCCCCGTCACTGTTCCACCCATGTTCCCCGGTCACTGTTCCACCCTTGTTCCCCCGTCACTGTTCCACCCATGTTCCCCAGTCACTGTTCCACCCATGTTCCCCGGTCACTGTTCCACCCATGTTCCCCGGTCACTGTTCCACCCATGTTCCCTCGTCACTGTTCCACCCATGTTCCCCCGTCGCTGTTCCACCCATGTTCCCCCGTCACTGTTCCACCCATGTTCCCCCGTCACTGTTCCACCCATGTTCCCCCGTCACTGTTCCACCCATGTTCCCCCGTCACTGTTCCACCCATATTCCCCCGTCACTGTTCCACCCTTGTTCCCCGGTCACTGCACCACCCATGTTCCCCGTTCACTGTTCCACCCATGTTCCCCGGTCACTGTTCCACCCATGTTCCCCGGTCACTGTTCCACCCATGTTCCCCGTCACTGTTCCACCCATGTTCCCCGGTCACTGTTCCACTCATGTTCCCCCATCACTGTTTCATCCATGTTCCCCGGTCACTGTTTCACCCATGTTCCCCGGTCACTGTTCCACCCTTGTTCCCCGGTAACTGTTCCACCCTTGTTCCCCGGTCACTGTTCCACCCATGTTCCCCCGTCACTGTTCCACCCATATTCCCCCGTCACTGTTCCACCCTTGTTCCCCGGTCACTGTTCCACCGATGTTCCCCGGTCACTGCACCACCCATGTTCCCCGTTCACTGTTCCACCCATGTTCCCCGGTCACTGTTCCACCCATGTTCCCCGGTCACTGTTCCACCCATGTTCCCCGTCACTGTTCCACCCATGTTCCCCGGTCACTGTTCCACTCATGTTCCCCCCATCACTGTTTCATCCATGTTCCCCGGTCACTGTTTCACCCATGTTCCCCGGTCACTGTTCCACCCTTGTTCCCCGGTAACTGTTCCACCCTTGTTCCCCAGTCACTGTTCCACCCATGTTCCCCAGTCACTGTTCCACCCTTGTTCCCCGGTCACTGTTCCACCCTCGTCCTCTCGTCCTCTCACACGACCTTTCCTTCCGTCTCTTGTGCTCATTCATATGCACCCTTCCACACCCTTCCTGCATATTCCTTCCCACCTGCTCTTATCAGGTTCAGAGCCCCCGTCTTAACAGGACCCCAGCAGGTGTGGGGGTCCACCTTAACGGGACCCCAGCAGGTGTGGGGTCCACCTTAACGGGACCCCAGCAGGTGTGGGCGTCCTGATCACCACCCCACCCCCGTCTCTGTGGAGGAGTGTAGCACCAGCATCTTCCAACTTCATGTTTATTCGAACTTTTGGTTTTTTTATTAAATAATATACAATATAATGATCATATTTACATTAGTAAATATTTAGTTGTAAAATGTTACTTGATAAAGGAGCACCGGAGAACTTCTGACTCTCGTCCCCAGCCACACATACTGGCTTGTCTCGTCCCCAGCCACACACTCTGGCTTCTCTCGTCCCCAGCCACACACTCTGGCTTCTCTCGTCCCCAGCCACACACTCTGGCTTCTCTCGTCCCCAGCCACACACTGGCTTGTCTCGTCCCCAGCCACACACTCTGGCTTCTCTCGTCCTCAGCCACACACTCTGGCTTCTCTCGTCCCCAGCCACACACTGGCTTGTCTCGTCCCCAGCCACACACTCTGGCTTCTCTCGTCCCCAGCCACACACTCTGGCTTCTCTCGTCCCCAGCCACACACTGGCTTGTCTCGTCCCCAGCCACACACTCTGGCTTCTCTCGTCCCCAGCCACACACTCTGGCTTCTCTCGTCCCCAGCCACACACTGGCTTGTCTCGTCCCCAGCCACACACTCTGGCTTCTCTCGTCCCCAGCCACACACTGGCTTGTCTCGTCCCCAGCCACACACTCTGGCTTCTCTCGTCCCCAGCCACACACTCTGGCTTCTCTCGTCCCCAGCCACACACTGGCTTGTCTCGTCCCCAGCCACACACTCTGGCTTCTCTCGTCCCCAGCCACACACTGGCTTGTCTCGTCCCCAGCCACACACTGGCTTGTCTCGTCCCCAGCCACACACTCTGGCTTCTCTCGTCCCCAGCCACACACTGGCTTGTCTCGTCCCCAGCCACACACTCTGGCTTCTCTCGTCCCCAGCCACACACTCTGGCTTCTCTCGTCCCCAGCCTCACACTGGCTTGTCTCGTCCCCAGCCACACACTGGCTTGTCTCGTCCCCAGCCTCACACTGGCTTGTCTCGTCCCCAGCCACACACTGGCTTGTCTCGTCCCCAGCCACACACTGGCTTGTCTCGTCCCCAGCCACACACTGGCTTGTCTCGTCCCCAGCCACACACTGGCTTGTCTCGTCCCCAGCCACACACTGGCTTGTCTCGTCCCCAGCCACACACTGGCTTGTCTCGTCCCCAGCCACACACTCTGGCTTCTCTCGTCCCCAGCCACACACTGGCTTGTCTCGTCCCCAGCCACACACTCTGGCTTCTCTCGTCCCCAGCCACACACTGGCTTGTCTCGTCCCCAGCCACACACTCTGGCTTCTCTCGTCCCCAGCCACACACTCTGGCTTCTCTCGTCCCCAGCCACACACTGGCTTGTCTCGTCCCCAGCCACACACTCTGGCTTGTCTCGTCCCCAGCCACACACTGGCTTGTCTCGTCCCCCAGCCACACACTGGCTTGTCTCGTCCCAGCCACACACTCTGGCTTCTCTCGTCCCCAGCCACACACTGGCTTGTCTCGTCCCCAGCCACACACTCTGGCTTCTCTCGTCCCCAGCCACACACTCGCTTCTCTCGTCCCCAGCCTCACACTGGCTTGTCTCGTCCCCAGCCACACACTGGCTTGTCTCGTCCCCAGCCTCACACTGGCTTGTCTCGTCCCCAGCCACACACTGGCTTGTCTCGTCCCCAGCCTCACACTGGCTTGTCTTGTCCCCAGCCACACACTGGCTTGTCTCGTCCCCAGCCACACACTGGCTTGTCTCGTCCCCAGCCACACATACTGGCTTGTCTCGTCCCCAGCCACACGCCCGGGCTTCTCTAGCCTGGGAGAAGAGAATCTGTGGTACTCGAGGGAGCCGTGTTAGCCCCCCACACACACACACTTACGCGTTATCTTGTACTTCCCTGCCCCAAAGCTCCAATTCTGTTACAATAGATTGTTTACACAGAGGCCACTTTAGCAAGACACTCATGAGACGGGGACAGAAACATGCTATACCATCCACCTCGAGACTGTTTACTATGGCCTTCAACACCTTCCTCATAAGGAACATGGCATTAACAAACACACACCTGTTACACACATACCTGAGACTACACACGTGCGACCCGCAATGTTTCTCCCATAATACGACGTCCTGGTGGCCTGGAGGAGGACGTCCTGAGCGCCTCAAGACCCCCATAATCCTCGCCGTAACTCGTAATAAGACGCGGGGTAACAGACGCAGATAAGAATATACGAACCTGCTGGGGGCACCGCGCAGACGTCTGCTGTACCTGCTGGCCCCGGTACACTGGCCTTCCCGTGTGTCTGCTGTACCTGTTGGCCCCGGTACACTGACCTTCCCGTGTGTCTGCTGTACCTGCTGGCCCCGGTACACTGACCTTCCCGCGTGTCTGCTGTACCTGCTGGCCCCGGTACACTGACCTTCCCGCGTGTCTGCAGTACCTGTTGGCCCCGGTACACTGACCTTCCCGCGTGTCTGCTGTACCTGCTGACCCCGGTACACTGACCTTCCCGCGTGTCTGCTGTACCTGCTGGCCCCGGTACACTGACCTTCCCGTGTGTCTGCTGTATTTGCTGGCCCCGGTACACTGACCTTCCCGTGTGTCTGCTGTATTTGCTGGCCCCGGTACACTGACCTTTCCGTGTGTCTGCTGTATTTGCTGGCCCCGGTACACTGACCTTCCCGTGTGTCTGCTGTACCTGCTGGCCCCGGTACACTGACCTTCTCGCGTGTCTGCTGTACCAGTTGGCCCCGGTACATTGACCTTCCCGCGTGTCTGCTGGCCCCGGTATACTGACCTTCCGGCGTGACTGCTGTACCTGCTGGCCCGGGTACACTGACCTTCCCGCGTGTCTGCTGGCCCCGGTATACTGACCTTCCGGTGTGACTGCTGTACCTGCTGGCCCGGGTACACTGACCTTCCCGCGTGTCTGCTGTACCTGCTGGCCCCGGTACACTGGCCTTCCCGTGTGTCTGCTGTACCTGCTGGCCCCGGTATACTGACCTTCCCGCGTGTCTGCTGTACCTGTTGGCCCTGGTACACTGACCTTCCCGTGTGTCTGCTGTACCCGGTACACTGACATTCCCGGGTGTCTGCTGGCCCCAGTACACTGACCCTCCAGGGAATATTAACATCCAGGGCAACAGTAACATCCAGGACAACATTAACATCCAGGGAATATTAACATCCTTGGCAACATTAACATCCAGGGGAATATTAACATCCAGGGCAACATTAACATCCAGGGCAACATTAACATCCAGGGCAACATTAACATCCAGGGAATATTAACATCCTTGGCAACATTAACATCCAGGGAATATTAACATCCAGGTAAATATTAACATCCAGGGCAACATTAACATCCAGGGAATATTAACATCCAGGGAATATTAACATCCTTGGCAACATTAACATCCAGGGAATATTAACATCCAGGGGAATATTAACATCCAGGGGAATATTAACATCCAGGGAATATTAACATCCAGAGAATATTAACATCCAGGGAATATTAACATCCAGGGAATATTAACATCCAGTGAATATTAACATCCAGGGGAATATTAACATCCAGGGAATATTAACATCCAGGGAATATTAATATCCAGGTGAATATTAACATCCAGGGAATATTAACATCCAGGGAATATTAACATCCAGGGAATATTAACATCCAGGGAATATTAACATCCAGGGGAATATTAACATCCAGGGAATATTAACATCCAGGGAATATTAACATCCAGGGAATATTAACATCCAGGGGAATATTAACATCCAGGGAATATTAACATCCAGGGGATATTAACATCCAGGGAATATTAAAATACAGGGAATATTAACATCCAGGGGAATATTAACATCCAGGGAATATTAACATCCAGGGAATATTAATATCCAGGTGAATATTAACATCCAGGGAATATTAACATCCAGGGAATATTAACATCCAGGGGAATATTAACATCCAGGGAATATTAACATCCAGGGGAATATTAACATCCAGGGAATATTAACATCCAGGGGAATATTAACATCCAGGGGAATATTAACATCCAGGTGAATATTAACATCCAGGGGAATATTAACATCCAGGGGAATATTAACATCCAGGGGAATATTACCATCCATTGGAATATTAACATCCAGGGAATATTAACATCCAGGGAATATTAACATCCAGGGGAATATTAACATCCAGGTGAATATTAACATCCAGGGAATATTAACATCCAGGGGAATATTAACATCCAGGGCAACATTAACATCCAGGGAATATTAACATCCAGGGAATATTAACATCCAGGGAATATTAACATCCAGGGAATATTAACATCCAGGGGAATATTAACATCCAGGGCAACATTAACATCCAGGGGAATATTAACATCCAGGGGAATATTAACATCCAGGGCAACATTAACATCCAGGGGAATATTAACATCCAGGGGGAATATTAACATCCAGGGGGAATATTAACATCCAGGGGGAATATTAACATCCAGGGGAATATTAACATCCAGGGAATATTAACATCCAGGGAATATTAACATCCAGGGGAATATTAACATCCACTGGAATATTAACTTCCAGGAGAATATTAACATCCAGGGAATATTAACATCCAGGGAATATTAACATCCAGGGAATATTAACATCCAGGGCAACATTAACATCCAGGGAATAATAACATCCAGGGAATATTAACATCCAGGGGAATATTAACATCCAGGGGGGAATATTAACATCCAGGGAATATTAACATCCAGGGGAATATTAACATCCAGGGAATATTAACATCCAGGGAATATTAACATCCAGGGAATATTAACATCCAGGGGAATATTAACATCCAGGGAATATTAACATCCAGGGAATATTAGCATCCAGGGAATACTAACATCCAGGTGAATATTGACATCCAGGGAATATTAACATCCAGGGAATATTAACATCCAGGGGAATATTAACATCCAGGGAATATTAACATCCAGGGGGAATATTAACATCCAGGGGGAATATTAACATCCAGGGAATACTAACATCCAGGTGAATATTAACATCCAGGTGAATACTAACATCCAGGTGAATACTAACATCCAGGTGAATATTAACATCCAGGGAATATTAACATCCAGGGAATATTAACATCCAGGGAATATTAACATCCAGGGAATATTAACATCCAGGGAATATTAACATCCAGGTGAATATTGACATCCAGGGGAATACTAACATCCAGGTGAATATTAACATCCAGGGAATATTAACATCCAGGGAATATTAACATCCAGGTGAATATTAACATCCAGGTGGAATACTAACATCCAGGTGAATATTAACATCCAGGGAATATTAACATCCAGGGAATATTAACATCCAGGGAATATTAACATCCAGGGAATATTAACATCCAGGGGAATATTAACATCCAGGGAATATTAACATCCAGGGGAATATTAACATCCAGGGAATATTAACATCCAGGTGAATATTAACATCCAGGGAATATTAACATCCAGGGAATATTAACATCCAGGTGAATATTAACATCCAGGTGAATATTAACATCCAGGGAATATTAACATCCAGGTGAATATTAACATCCAGGTGAATATTAACATCCAGGGAATATTAACATCCAGGTGAATATTAACATCCAGGTGAATATTAACATCCAGGGAATATTAACATCCAGGGAATATTAACATCCAGGGAATATTAACATCCAGGTGAATATTAACATCCAGGGAATATTAACATCCAGGGAATATTAACATCCAGGGAATATTAACATCCAGGGAATATTAACATCCAGGGAATATTAACATCCAGGGCAACATTAACATCCAGGGAATATTAACATCCAGGGAATATTAACATCCAGGGAATATTAACATCCAGGGAATATTAACATCCAGGGAATATTAACATCCAGAGAATATTAACATCCAGGGAATATTAACATCCAGGGGAATATTAACATCCAGGGAATATTAACATCCAGGGAATATTAACATCCAGGGAATATTAACATCCTTGGCAACATTAACATCCAGGGAATATTAACATCCAGGTAAATATTAACATCCAGGGCAACATTAACATCCAGGGAATATTAACATCCAGGGAATATTAACATCCTTGGCAACATTAACATCCAGGGAATATTAACATCCAGGGGAATATTAACATCCAGGGGAATATTAACATCCAGGGAATATTAACATCCAGAGAATATTAACATCCAGGGAATATTAACATCCAGGGAATATTAACATCCAGTGAATATTAACATCCAGGGGAATATTAACATCCAGGGAATATTAACATCCAGGGAATATTAATATCCAGGTGAATATTAACATCCAGGGAATATTAACATCCAGGGAATATTAACATCCAGGGAATATTAACATCCAGGGAATATTAACATCCAGGGGAATATTAACATCCAGGGAATATTAACATCCAGGGAATATTAACATCCAGGGAATATTAACATCCAGGGGAATATTAACATCCAGGGAATATTAACATCCAGGGGAATATTAACATCCAGGGAATATTAAAATACAGGGAATATTAACATCCAGGGGAATATTAACATCCAGGGAATATTAACATCCAGGGAATATTAATATCCAGGTGAATATTAACATCCAGGGAATATTAACATCCAGGGAATATTAACATCCAGGGGAATATTAACATCCAGGGAATATTAACATCCAGGGGAATATTAACATCCAGGGAATATTAACATCCAGGGGAATATTAACATCCAGGGGAATATTAACATCCAGGGGAATATTAACATCCAGGGGAATATTAACATCCAGGGGAATATTAACATCCAGGGGAATATTACCATCCATTGGAATATTAACATCCAGGGAATATTAACATCCAGGGAATATTAACATCCAGGGAATATTAACATCCAGGTGAATATTAACATCCAGGGAATATTAACATCCAGGGAATATTAACATCCAGGGAATATTAACATCCAGGGAATATTAACATCCAGGGAATATTAACATCCAGGGAATATTAACATCCAGGGGAATATTAACATCCAGGGCAACATTAACATCCAGGGGAATATTAACATCCAGGGGAATATTAACATCCAGGGCAACATTAACATCCAGGGGAATATTAACATCCAGGGGGAATATTAACATCCGGGGGAATATTAACATCCAGGGGGAATATTAACATCCAGGGGAATATTAACATCCAGGGAATATTAACATCCAGGGAATATTAACATCCAGGGGAATATTAACATCCACTGGAATATTAACTTCCAGGAGAATATTAACATCCAGGGAATATTAACATCCAGGGAATATTAACATCCAGGGAATATTAACATCCAGGGCAACATTAACATCCAGGGAATAATAACATCCAGGGAATATTAACATCCAGGGGAATATTAACATCCAGGGGGGAATATTAACATCCAGGGAATATTAACATCCAGGGGAATATTAACATCCAGGGAATATTAACATCCAGGGAATATTAACATCCAGGGAATATTAACATCCAGGGGAATATTAACATCCAGGGAATATTAACATCCAGGGAATATTAGCATCCAGGGAATACTAACATCCAGGTGAATATTGACATCCAGGGAATATTAACATCCAGGGAATATTAACATCCAGGGGAATATTAACATCCAGGGAATATTAACATCCAGGGGGAATATTAACATCCAGGGGGAATATTAACATCCAGGGAATACTAACATCCAGGTGAATATTAACATCCAGGTGAATACTAACATCCAGGTGAATACTAACATCCAGGTGAATATTAACATCCAGGGAATATTAACATCCAGGGAATATTAACATCCAGGGAATATTAACATCCAGGGAATATTAACATCCAGGGAATATTAACATCCAGGTGAATATTGACATCCAGGGGAATATTAACATCCAGGTGAATATTAACATCCAGGGAATATTAACATCCAGGGAATATTAACATCCAGGGAATATTAACATCCAGGTGAATATTAACATCCAGGTGAATACTAACATCCAGGTGAATATTAACATCCAGGGAATATTAACATCCAGGGAATATTAACATCCAGGGAATATTAACATCCAGGGAATATTAACATCCAGGGGAATATTAACATCCAGGGAATATTAACATCCAGGGGAATATTAACATCCAGGGAATATTAACATCCAGGTGAATATTAACATCCAGGGAATATTAACATCCAGGGAATATTAACATCCAGGTGAATATTAACATCCAGGTGAATATTAACATCCAGGGAATATTAACATCCAGGTGAATATTAACATCCAGGTGAATATTAACATCCAGGGAATATTAACATCCAGGTGAATATTAACATCCAGGTGAATATTAACATCCAGGGAATATTAACATCCAGGGAATATTAACATCCAGGGAATATTAACATCCAGGTGAATATTAACATCCAGGGAATATTAACATCCAGGGAATATTAACATCCAGGGAATATTAACATCCAGGGAATATTAACATCCAGGGAATATTAACATCCAGGGCAACATTAACATCCAGGGAATATTAACATCCAGGGAATATTAACATCCAGGGAATATTAACATCCAGGGAATATTAACATCCAGGGAATATTAACATCCAGAGAATATTAACATCCAGGGAATATTAACATCCAGGGGAATATTAACATCCAGGGAATATTAACATCCAGGGAATATTAACATCCAGGGAATATTAACATCCAGGGAATATTAACATCCAGGGAATATTAACATCCAGAGAATATTAACATCCAGGGAATATTAACATCCAGGGGAATATTAACATCCAGGGAATATTAACATCCAGGGAATATTAACATCCAGGGAATATTAACATCCAGGGAATATTAACATCCAGAGAATATTAACATCCAGGGAATATTAACATCCAGGGGAATATTAACATCCAGGGGAATATTAACATCCAGGGAATATTAACATCCAGGGGAATATTAACATCCAGGGAATATTAACATCCAGGGAATATTAACATCCAGGGAATATTAACATCCAGGGAATATTAACATCCAGAGAATATTAACATCCAGGGAATATTAACATCCAGGTGAATATTAACATCCAGGGAATATTAACATCCAGGGAATATTAACATCCAGGGGAATATTAACATCCAGGGAATATTAACATCCAGGGAATATTAACATCCAGGGGAATATTAACATCCAGGGAATATTAACATCCAGGGAATATTAACATCCAGGGGAATATTAACATCCAGGGAATATTAACATCCAGGGGAATATTCCTAGTCCAGCCTTGTCACATATCTGTTAGGCCAACCATATCTTAACTATTCCTCTCTCTCTCTCTCTCTCTCTCTCTCTCTCACTCTCACTCTCACTCTCACTCTCACTCTCTCTCTCTCTCTCCCTCGCACTCTCTCTCTCTCTCCTCCTTCTCCCTCTCCCCCTCTCCATCTCTCTCCCTCTCACTATCCCCCCCCTCGTCTCTCTCTCTCTCTCTCTCTCTCTCTCTCTCTCTCTCTCTCTCTCTCACTCTCTCTCTCCCTCGCACTCTCTCTCTCTCCCCTCCCTCTCCCTCTCCCCCTCATCTCTCACTCCCCCCCTCCCTCGTCTCTCTCTCTCCCACCTCTCTCTCTCTCTCTCTCTCTCTCTCTCTCTCTCTCTCTCTCTCTGTCTCTCTCTCTCTCTCTCTCTCTCTCTCTCTCTCTCTCTCTCTCTCCTCTCTCTCTCTCTCTCTCTCTCTCTCTCTCTCTCACACTCTCTCTCTCTCTCTCTCTCTCCCCCTCCCTCTCACTCTCTCCCTCTCCCTCTCCCCCCTCATCTCTCTCACTCTCCCTCCCCCCCCTCATCTCTCTCCCTCTCACTCCCCCCCCCCCTCGTCTCTCTCTCTCCCACAAATTACAAGTATAACTCCGTATTTTCTTATTCTGTGAGTGAAGTGGAGAAAAAATAATAAAGAAAAGGAATTAGACTTGCTTTGATGGCAAATTGGTTGGTTTAAGGAATGGACTTTGATCTGTGGGAGTGGCTTGGCCCCTTACCCGCCTCAGCCTCGTCTTCAAGACCAACAGGGCTATCTGCGCGGGAGTGGCTTGGCCCCTTACCCGCCTCAGCCTCGTCTTCAAGACCAACCGGGCTATCTGCGCCAGCATCTGGC
The DNA here is from genome assembly GCF_020424385.1 of Procambarus clarkii. Classification (NCBI taxonomy): domain Eukaryota; kingdom Metazoa; phylum Arthropoda; class Malacostraca; order Decapoda; family Cambaridae; genus Procambarus; species Procambarus clarkii. The sequence continues at coordinate 251,439 of NC_059617.1, forward strand.
ACTGGAGATAGCAACTCTGTGTGTGGGCTACCTGACCAATGTGATCACCAGTTGATCTTCAGTGTGATGATTGATCGCTAATATAGAAATTGATCAGTTACCGGTGATTATATTCCCGAAGGTTGAAGAATGTGTCGGGAAGTACTGTGGAGGCGGGCATTACTGTGGGGGCGGGCATTACTGTGGAGGCGGGTATTACTGTGGAGGCGGGCATTACTGTGGGGGCGGGCATTACTGTGGAGGCGGGCATTACTGTGGAGGCGGGCATTACTGTGGAGGCGGACATTACAGTGGAGGCGGGCATTACTGTGGGGGCGGGCATTACTGTGGAGGCGGGCATTACTATGGGGGCGGGCATTACTGTGGTGGCGGGCATTACTGTGGAGGCGGGCATTACTGTGGGGGCGGGCATTACTGTGGAGGCGGGCATTACTGTGGGGGCGGGCATTACTGTGGAGGCGGGCATTACTGTGGAGGCGGACATTACTGTGGAGGCGAGCATTACTGTGGAGGCGGGCATTACTGTGGAGGCGGGCATTACTGTGGAGGCGGGCATTACTGTCGAGGCGGGCATTACTGTGGAGGCGGGCATTACTGTGGAGGCGGGCATTACTGTGGAGGCGGGCATTACTGTGGAGGCGGGCATTACTGTGGGGGCGGGCATTACAGTGGAGGCGGGCATTACTGTGGGGGCGGGCATTACTGTGGGGGCGGGCATTACTGTGGAGGCGGGCATTACTGTGGGGGCGGGCATTACTGTGGAGGCGGGCATTACTGTGGAGGCGGGCATTACTGTGGAGGCGGACATTACAGTGGAGGCGGGCATTACTGTGGGGGCGGGCATTACTGTGGAGGCGGGCATTACTATGGGGGCGGGCATTACTGTGGAGGCGGGCATTACTGTGGAGGCGGGCATTACTGTGGAGGCGGACATTACAGTGGAGGCGGGCATTACTGTGGGGGCGGGCATTACTGTGGAGGCGGGCATTACTATGGGGGCGGGCATTACTGTGGGGGCGGGCATTACTGTGGAGGCGGGCATTACTGTGGGGGCGGGCATTACTGTGGAGGCGGGCATTACTGTGGGGGCGGGCATTACTGTGGAGGCGGGCATTACTGTGGAGGCGGACATTACTGTGGAGGCGAGCATTACTGTGGAGGCGGGCATTACTGTGGAGGCGGGCATTACTGTGGAGGCGGGCATTACTGTCGAGGCGGGCATTACTGTGGAGGCGGGCATTACTGTGGAGGCGGGCATTACTGTGGAGGCGGGCATTACTGTGGAGGCGGGCATTACTGTGGGGGCGGGCATTACAGTGGAGACGGGCATTACTGTGGGGGCGGGCATTACTGTGGGGGCGGGCATTACTGTGGAGGCGGGCATTACTGTGGGGGCGGGCATTACTGTGGAGGCGGGCATTACTGTGGAGGCGGGCATTACTGTGGAGGCGGACATTACAGTGGAGGCGGGCATTACTGTGGGGGCGGGCATTACTGTGGAGGCGGGCATTACTATGGGGGCGGGCATTACTGTGGGGGCGGGCATTACTGTGGAGGCGGGCATTACTGTGGGGGCGGGCATTACTGTGGAGGCGGGCATTACTGTGGGGGCGGGCATTACAGTGGAGGCGGGCATTACTGTGGGGGCGGGCATTACTGTGGAGGCGGGCATTACTGTGGGGGCGGGCATTACAGTGGAGGCGGGCATTACTGTTGGGGCGGGCATTACTGTGGAGGCGGGCATTACTGTGGGGGCGGGCATTACTGTGGAGGCGGGCATTACTGTGGAGGCGGGCATTACTGTGGAGGCGGACATTACTGTGGAGGCGGACATTACTGTGGAGGCGGGCATTACTGTGGAGGCGGGCATTACTGTGGAGGCGGGCATTACTGTGGAGGCGGACATTACTGTGGAGGCGGGCATTACTGTGGAGGCGGACATTACTGTGGAGGCGGGCATTACTGTGGGGGCGGACATTACTGTGGAGGCGGACATTACTGTGGAGGCGGGCATTACTGTGGGGGGCGGGCATTACTGTGGAGGCGGGCATTACTGTGGAGGCGGGCATTACTGTGGGGGCGGGCATTACTGTGGAGGCGGGCATTACTGTGGAGGCGGGCATTACTGTGGAGGCGGACATTACTGTGGAGGCGGACATTACTGTGGAGGCGGGCATTACTGTGGAGGCGGACATTACTGTGGAGGCGGGCATTACTGTGGAGGCGGACATTACTGTGGAGGCGGACATTACTGTGGAGGCGGACATTACTGTGGAGGCGAGCATTACTGTGGAGGCGGACATTACTGTGGAGGCGAGCATTACTGTGGAGGCGGACATTACTGTGGAGGCGAGCATTACTGTGGAGGCGGGCATTACTGTGGAGGCGGGCATTACTGTGGAGGCGGGCATTACTGTGGAGGCGGACATTACTGTTGAGGCGGGCATTACTGTGGAGGCGGACATTACTGTGGAGGCGAGCATTACTGTGGAGGCGGGCATTACTGTGGAGGCGAGCATTACTGTGGATGCGGGCATTACTGTGGAGGCGGACATTACTGTGGAGGCGGACATTACTGTGGAGGCGAGCATTACTGTGGAGGCGGGCATTACTGTGGAGGCGGACATTACTGTGGAGGCGGGCATTACTGTGGAGGCGAGCATTACTGTGGAGGCGAGCATTACTGTGGAGGCGGGCATTACTGTGGAGGCGGGCATTACTGTGGAGGCGGGCATTACTGTGGAGGCGGGCATTACTGTGGAGGCGGGCATTACTGTGGAGGCGGGCATTACTGTGGAGGCGGGCATTACTGTGGAGGCGGGCATTACTGTGGAGGCGGACATTACTGTGGAGGCGGGCATTACTGTGGAGGCGGACATTACTGTGGAGGCGGGCATTACTGTGGGGGCGGGCATTACTGTGGAGGCGGACATTACTGTGGAGGCGGGCATTACTGTGGGGGCGGGCATTACTGTGGAGGCGGGCATTACTGTGGAGGCGGGCATTACTGTGGGGGCGGGCATTACTGTGGAGGCGGGCATTACTGTGGAGGCGGGCATTACTGTGGAGGCGGACATTACTGTGGAGGCGGACATTACTGTGGAGGCGGGCATTACTGTGGAGGCGGACATTACTGTGGAGGCGAGCATTACTGTGGAGGCGGGCATTACTGTGGAGGCGGACATTACTGTGGAGGCGGACATTACTGTGGAGGCGAGCATTACTGTGGAGGCGGACATTACTGTGGAGGCGAGCATTACTGTGGAGGCGGGCATTACTGTGGAGGCGGGCATTACTGTGGAGGCGGGCATTACTGTGGGAGGCGGACATTACTGTTGAGGCGGGCATTACTGTGGAGGCGGGCATTACTGTGGAGGCGGACATTACTGTAGAGGCGGGCATTACTGTGGAGGCGGGCATTACTGTGGAGGCGGGCATTACTGTGGGGGCGGGCATTACTGTGGAGGCGGGCATTACTGTGGAGGCGGGCATTACTGTGGGGGCGGGCATTACTGTGGAGGCGGGCATTACTGTGGAGGCGGACATTACTGTGGAGGCGGACATTACTGTGGAGGCGGACATTACTGTGGAGGCGAGCATTACTGTGGAGGCGGACATTACTGTGGAGGCGAGCATTACTGTGGAGGCGGGCATTACTGTGGAGGCGGGCATTACTGTGGAGGCGGGCATTACTGTGGAGGCGGACATTACTGTTGAGGCGGGCATTACTGTGGAGGCGGGCATTACTGTGGAGGCGGACATTACTGTAGAGGCGGGCATTACTGTGGAGGCAGGCATTACTGTGGAGGCGGACATTACTGTAGAGGCGGGCATTACTGTGGAGGCGGGCATTACTGTGGAGAGGCAGGCATTACTGTGGAGGCGGACATTACTGTGGAGGCGGGCATTACTGTGGAGGCAGGCATTACTGTGGAGGCGGACATTACTGTAGAGGCGGGCATTATGGCATCAACAGGGTGAGGCGTCCTCAGGTGGGTGTGGGTGTGTACCTGTGGGTGTGGGAGGGAGGGAGGGAGATAGAGGGAGGGAGGGAGGGAGGGAGATAGAGGGAGCCACGAGGGAGGGAGGGAGGGAGATAGAGGGAGCCACCAGGGAGGGAGGGAGGGAGGGAGGGGGAGGGAGGGAGGGAGGGAGGGAGGGAGGGAGGGAGGGAGGGAGATAGAGGGAGGGAGGGAGATAGAGGGAGCCACCAGGGAGGGAGGGAGGGAGGGAGGGAGGGAGGGAGGGAGGGGAGGGAGGGAGGGAGGGAGATAGAGGGAGCCACCCAGGGAGGGAGGGAGGGAGATAGAGGGAGCCACCAGGGAGGGAGGGAGGGAGGGAGGGAGATAGAGGGAGCCACCAGGGAGGGAGGGAGGGAGGGAGGGAGACAGAGGAAGCCACCAAGGAGGGAGGGAGGGAGGGAGGGAGATAGAGGGAGACACCAGGGAGGGAGGGAGGGAGGGAGGGACGGAGGGAGATAGAGGGAGCCACCAGAGAGGGAGGGATGGAGGGAGATAGAGGGAGGGAGGGAGGGAGGGAGGGAGGGAGATAGAGGGAGCCACCAGGAAGGGGGGAGGGAGGGAGGGAGATAGAGGGAGCCACCAGGGAGGGAGGGAGGGAGGGAGATAGAGGGAGCCACCATGGAGGGAGGGAGGGAGGGAGATAGAGAGAGCCACCAGGGAGGGAGGGAGGGAGGGAGGGAGGGAGGGAGATAGAGGGAGCCCCGCCACCAGGGAGGGAGGGAGGGAGGGAGGGAGATAGAGGGAGCCACCAGGGAGGGAGGGAGGGAGGGAGGGAGGGAGGGAGGGAGATAGAGGGAGCCACCAGGGAGGGAGGGAGGGAGGGAGGGAGGGAGGGAGGGGAGATAGAGGGAGCCACCAGGGAGGGAGGGAGGGGAGGGGAGAGAGAGGGAGTCACCAGGGAGGGAGGGAGGAAGATAGAGGGAGCCACCAGGAAGGGAGGGAGGGAGGGAGAGAGAGGGAGTCACCAGGGAGGGAGGGAGGGAGGGAGGGAGGGAGGGAGGGAGGGAGGGAGGGAGGGAGGGAGGGAGGGAGGGAGGGAGATAGAGAGAGCCACCAGGGAGGGAGGGAGGGAGGGAGATAGAGGGAGCCACCCAGAGAGGGAGGGATGGAGGGAGATAGAGGGAGGGAGGGAGGGAGGGAGGGAGGGGAGGGAGGGAGGGAGGGAGGGAGGGAGATAGAGGGAGCCACAGGAAGGGAGGGAGGGGGGAGGGAGGGAGGGAGGGAGGGAGGAGGGAGAGGAGAGAGAGCCACCAGGGAGGGGGGAGGGAGATAGAGGGAGCCACCAGGGAGGGAGGGAGGGAGGGAGGGAGGGAGGGAGGGAGGGAGGGAGGGAGATAGAGGGAGCCACCAGGGAGGGAGGGAGGGAGGGAGGGAGGGAGGGAGATAGAGGGAGCCACCAGGGAGGGAGGGAGGGAGGGGAGAGAGAGGGAGTCACCAGGGAGGGAGGGAGGAAGATAGAGGGAGCCACCAGGAAGGGAGGGAGGGAGGAGAGAGAGGGAGTCACCAGGGAGGGAGGGAGGGAGGAAGATAGAGGGAGCCAACCAGGGAGGGAGGGAGGGAGGGAGATAGGGGAGCCACCAGGGAGGGAGGGAGGGAGGGAGGGAGATAGAGGGAGCCACCATGGAGGGAGGGAGGGAGGGAGATAGAGAGAGCCACCAGGAGAGGGAGGGAGGGAGATAGAGGGAGCCACCAGGAAGGGAGGGAGGGAGGGAGGAGATAGAGGGAGCCACCAGGAAGAGAGGGAGGGAGGGAGGGAGATAGAGAGAGCCACCAGGGAGGGAGGGAGGGAGGGAGGGAGGGAGGGAGGAGATACCGGGAGCCACCAGGGAGGGAGGGAGGGAGGGGAGGGAGGGAGGGAGGGAGGGAGGGAGGGAGGGAGATAGAGGGAGCCACCAGGGAGGGAGGGAGGGAGGGAGAGAGAGGGAGTCACCAGGGAGGGAGGGAGGGAGGGAGGGGAGAGAGAGGGAGTCACCAGGGAGGGAGGGAGGGAGGGAGGGAGGGAGAGAGAGGGAGTCACCAGGGAGGGAGGGGGGAGGGAGGAAGATAGAGGGAGCCACCAGGAAGGGAGGGAGGGAGGGAGGGAGGGAAGGAGATAGAGGGAGCCACCAGGAGGGAGGGAGGGAGGGAGATAGAGGGAGCCACCATGGAGGGAGGGAGGGAGGGAGATAGAGAGAGCCACCAGGGAGGG
>NC_059617.1:262648-265148 GCF_020424385.1 Procambarus clarkii
GGACTTGTACACAAGGCCAGCAGGACACTGGACTTGTACACAAGGCCAGCAGGACACTAGACTTGTACACAAGGCCAGCAGGACACTGGACTTGTACACAAGGCCAGCAGGACACTGGACTTGTACACAAGGCCAGCAGGACACTGGACTTGTACACAAGGCCAGCAGGACACTAGACTTGTACACAAGGCCAGCAGGACACTAGACTTGTACACAAGGCCAGCAGGACACTGGACTTATACATAAGGCCAGCAGGACAGTAAACTTATACACAAGGCCAGCAGGACACTGGACTTATACATAAGGCCAGCAGGACACTGGACTTATACATAAGGCCAGCAGGACAGTGAACTTATACACAAGGCCAGCAGGACACTGGACTTATAATTATGGCCAGCAGGACTCTGGACTTGTACACAAGGCCAGCAGGACACTGGACTTATACATAAGGCCAGCAGGACACTGGACTTATACATAAGGCCAGCAGGACACTGGACTTATACATAAGGCCAGCAGGACACTGGACTTATACACAAGGCCAGCAGGACACTGGACTTATACACAAGGCCAGCAGGACACTGGACTTATACACAAGGCCAGCAGGACACTGGACTTATACACAAGGCCAGCAGGACACTGAACTTATACACAAGGCCAACAGGACACTGGACTTATACACAAGGCCAACAGGACACTGGACTTATATATAAGGCCAGCAGGCCAACAGGACACTGGACTTATACATAAGGCTTGCTGGCCTTGTGTACAAAGGCCAGCAGGACACTGGACTTATACACAAGGCCAGCAGGACACTGGACTTATACACAAGGCCAGCAGGACACTGGACTTGTACACAAGGCCAGCAGGACACTGGACTTATACACAAGGCCAGCAGGACACTGGACTTATACACAAGGCCAGCAGGACACTGGACTTAGGCACATAAGGCCAGCAGGACACTGGACTTATACACAAGGCCAGCAGGACACTGGACTTATACACAAGGCCAGCAGGACACTGGACTTATACACAAGGCCAACAGGACACTGGACTTATACACAAGGCCAGCAGGACACTGGACAGTTTTGGTCACTACACTACACACTGGACAAATTCTCTAGCATATATCTCAGCCAAGGATGACAAAGTTAATCCCAAGGATTAAAACCTCCCTTGTGAGGAGAGCTTAAGAAAGCCTAATTTACATTCCCGAGAAAGGTGTCAGCACAAGAGGGAAGGCGCTGACGGATTCAAATTAAAGGGTATACCAAAATAAATTTTATTAGGGATTAAGTATGTCAGGAAATAGAACGCCAAGTAATGGATACGATTTGAATGTTTAAATTCAGAAAGGATGGCACAGGTGCCACATGGGAGATGGCACAGTTGCCACATGGGAGATGGCACAGGTGCCACATGGGAGATGGCACAGGTGCACAGGTGCAGGTGCCGGAACACGGATGAATACAAATGCCCCGAATTTATCCCTGAGGCATTATAAGTATTGGTTATGTTCAAGCTTTGAATAAATGGGGTATGCCTTTGTGTTTACCACTAGCCCCACCACCACCACCACCACTAGTACCACCACCACCACCACCACCACCACCACCACACACTACCACCACCACACCACCACCACCACCACTACCACCCACCACCCACCACCACCACCACCACCACCACCACCACCACCCCCACCACCACCACCACACCACCACTACCACCACCACCACCACACCACCCCACACTACCACCACCTACCACCCACTACCACCACCAGTACCCCCACCACCACCACCCACCACCTACCACTACCACCACCACCACCCACCACTACCACCACCAGTACCCCCACTACCACCACCAGTACCCCCACTACCACCACCAGTACCCCCACTACCACCACCTGCACCACCAGTACCCCCACTTCCACCACCAGTACCCCCACTACCACCACCAGTACCCCCACTACCTGTATCACCAGTACCACCACCTGCACCACCAGTACCCCCACTACCACCACCTGCACCACCACTACCACAACCTGCACCACCACCACCCCCACTACCACCACCTGCACCACCTGCACCACCACTACCACAACCTGCACCACCAGTACCCCCACTACCTGTATCACCAGTACCACCACCTGCACCACCAGTACCCCCACCCACCACCACCCCCACCACCACCCCCACCACCACCCCCCACCACCACCCCCACACCACCACCACCACCACCACCACCACCACTACCACCACCCACCACCACCACCACCACTACCACCACCTGCACCACCACACCACCACCACCACCACCAGCCCCCCACCACCACCACCACCACCTGCACCACCACCACCACCACCACCACCACCAGTACCACCACTACCACCACCTGCACCACCAGTACCCCCACCACCACCAGCACCACCACCACCACTACCACAACCACCACCACCAGTACCCCCACTACCACCACCTGCACCACCACCACCCC
>NC_059617.1:267648-292453 GCF_020424385.1 Procambarus clarkii
CACCTCACGGTCAGCTGACGCCACACACCTGACCACCTCACGGTCAGCTGACGCCACACACCTGACCACCTCACGGTCAGCTGACGCCACACACCTGACCACCTCACGGTCAGCTGACGCCACACACCTGACCACCTCACGGTCAGCTGACGCCACACACCTGACCACCTCACGGTCAGCTGACGCCACACACCTGACCACCTCACGGTCAGCTGACGCCACACACCTGACCACCTCACGGTCAGCTGACGCCACACACCTGACCACCTCACGGTCAGCTGACGCCACACACCTGACCACCTCACGGTCAGCTGACGCCACACACCTGACCACCTCACGGTCAGCTGACGCCACACACCTGACCACCTCACGGTCAGCTGACGCCACACACCTGACCACCTCACGGTCAGCTGACGCCACACCTCTGACCACCTCACGGTCAGCTGACGCCACACACCTGACCACCTCACGGTCAGCTGACGCCACACACCTGACCACCTCACGGTCAGCTGACGCCACACACCTGACCACCTCACGGTCAGCTGACGCCACACACCTGACCACCTCACGGTCAGCTGACGCCACACACCTGACCACCTCACGGTCAGCTGACGCCACACACCTGACCACCTCACGGTCAGCTGACGCCACACACCTGACCACCTCACGGTCAGCTGACGCCACACACCTGACCACCTCACGGTCAGCTGACGCCACACACCTGACCACCTCACGGTCAGCTGACGCCACACCCCTGACCACCTCACGGTCAGCTGACGCCACACACCTGACCACCTCACGGTCAGCTGACGCCACACTCTGACCACCTCACGGTCAGCTGACGCCACACACCTGACCACCTCACGGTCAGCTGACGCCACACACCTGACCACCTCACGGTCAGCTGACGCCACACACCTGACCACCTCACGGTCAGCTGACGCCACACACCTGACCACCTCACGGTCAGCTGACGCCACACACCTGACCACCTCACGGTCAGCTGACGCCACACACCTGACCACCTCACGGTCAGCTGACGCCACACACCTGACCACCTCACGGTCAGCTGACGCCACAACAAAGTCAGTAAAGGCTAACTCCCGCGGCGTGAGGCTAGTGGCGGCGTGAGGCTAGTGGCGGCGTGAGGCTAGTGGCGGAGTGAGGGTAGTGGCGTAGTGCGGCGTGAGGGTAGTGGCTGCGTGAGGGTAGTGGCGGCGTGAGGCTAGTGGCGGAGTGAGGCTAGTGGCGGCGTGAGGCTAGTGGCGGGTCGTGAGGCTAGTGGCGGCGTGAGGTAGTGGCGGAGTGAGGGTAGTGGCGGCGTGGGGCTAGTGGCTGCGTGAGGGTAGTGGCGGCGTGAGGCTAGTGGCGGCGTGAGGCTAGTGGCGGCGTGAGGCTAGTGGCGGCGTGAGGCTAGTGGCGGCGTGAGGGTAGGGCGGCGTGAGGCTAGTGGCGGAGTGAGGGTAGTGGCGGCCGTGAGGCTAGTGGCGGCGTGAGGCTAGTGGCGGCCGTGAGGCTAGTGGCGGGTCGAGGGTAGTGGCGGCGTGAGGCTAGTGGCGGCGTGAGGCTAGTGGCGGCGTGAGGGTAGTGGCGGCGTGAGGGTAGTGGCGGCGTGAGGGTAGTGGCGGCGTGAGGGTAGTGGCGGCGTGAGGCTAGTGGCGGCGTGAGGGTAGTGGCGGCGTGAGGCTAGTGGCGGCGTGAGGGTAGTGGCGGCGTGAGGGTAGTGGCGGCGTGAGGCTAGTGGCGGCGTGAGGATAGTGGCGGCGTGAGGCTAGTGGCGGCGTGAGGGTAGTGGCGGCGTGAGGCTAGTGGCGGCGTGAGGGTAGTGGCGGCGTGAGGGTAGTGGCGGCGTGAGGGTAGTGGCGGCATGAGGGTAGTGGCGGCGTGAGGGTAGTGGCGGCGTGAGGGTAGTGGCGGCTCGTGAGGGTAGTGGCGGAGTGAGGGTAGTGGCGGCGTGAGGTAGTAGTGGCGTGCGTGTGAGGTAGTGGCGGCGTGAGGGTAGTGGCAGCGTGAGGGTAGTGGCGGCGTGAGGCTAGTGGCGGCGTGAGGGTAGTGGCGGCGTGAGGGTAGTGGCGGCGTGAGGTAGGGCAGCGTGAGGGTAGTGGCGGCGTGAGGTAGTGGCGGCGTGAGGCTAGTGGCGGGGCGGAGGGTAGTGGCGGCGTGAGGGTAGTGGCGGCGTGGCGGCGTGGAGGCGTTGAGTGAGGCGGCGTGAGCGGCGTGAGGGCCGTGAGGCTAGTGGCGGGTGGGTGAGGGTAGTGGCGGCGTGAGGGTAGTGGGCGTGAGGGTAGTGGCGGCGTGAGGGTAGGCGGCGTGAGGGTAGTGGCGGCGTGAGGTAGTAGTGGCGGCGTGAGGGTAGTGGCGGCGTGAGGGTAGTGGCGGCGTGAGGGTAGTGGCGGCGTGAGGGTAGTGGCGGCGTGAGGGTAGTGGCGGCGTGAGGGTAGTGGCGGCGTGAGGGTAGTGGCGGCGTGAGGGTAGTGGCGGCGTGAGGCGTAGTGGCGGCGTGAGGGTAGTGGCGGCGTGAGGGTAGTGGCGGCGTGAGGGTAGTGGCGGCGTGAGGGTAGTGGCGGCGTGAGGCTAGTGGCGGCGTGAGGGTAGTGGCGGCGTGAGGGTAGTGGCGGCGTGAGGGTAGTGGCGGCGTGAGGGTAGTGGCGGCGTGAGGGTAGTGGCGGCGTGAGGGTAGTGGCGGCGTGAGGGTAGTGGCGGCGTGAGGGTAGTGGCGGCGTGAGGGTAGTGGCGGCGTGAGGGTAGTGGCGGCTGTGAGGGTAGTGGCGGCGTGTGAGCTAGTGGCGGCGTGAGGGTAGTGGCGGCGTGAGGGTAGTGGCGGCGTGAGGGTAGTGGCGGCGTGAGGGTAGTGGCGGCGTGAGGTAGTAGTGGCGGCGTGAGGCGTAGGGCGTGGCGGCGGTGGGCGGCGGCGTGAGGGTAGTGGCGGCGTGAGGGTAGTGGCGGCGTGAGGCTAGTGGCGGCGTGAGGGTAGTGGCGGCGTGAGGGTAGTGGCGGCGTGAGGGTAGTGGCGGCGTGAGGGTAGTGGCGGCGTGAGGGTAGTGGCGGCGTGAGGGTAGTGGCGGCGTGAGGGTAGTGGCGGCGTGAGGGTAGTGGCGGCGTGAGGGTAGTGGCGGCGTGAGGCTAGTGGCGGCGTGAGGGTAGTGGCGGCGTGAGGGTAGTGGCGGCGTGAGGCGTAGTGGCGGCGTGAGGCTAGTGGCGGCGTGAGGCTAGTGGCGGTCGGGGGTAGTGGCGGCGTGAGGGTAGTGGCGGCGTGAGGGTAGTGGCGGCGTGAGGGTAGTGGCGGCATGAGGGTAGTGGCGGCGTGAGGGTAGTGGCGGCGTGAGGGTAGTGGCGGCGTGAGGGTAGTGGGCGGCGTGAGGGTAGTGGCGGCGTGAGGGTAGTGGCGGCGTGAGGGTAGTGGCGGCGTGAGGGTAGTGGCAGCGTGAGGGTAGTGGCGGCGTGAGGCTAGTGGCGGCGTGAGGGTAGTGGCGGCGTGAGGGTAGTGGCGGGGGCGTGAGGGTAGTGGGCGTGAGGGTAGTGGCGGCGTGAGGGTAGTGGCGGCGTGAGGGTAGTGGCGGCGTGAGGGTAGTGGCGGCGTGAGGGTAGTGGCGGCGTGAGGGTAGTGGCGGCGTGAGGGTAGTGGCGGCGTGAGGGTAGTGGCGGCGTGAGGGTAGTGGCGGCGTGAGGGTAGTGGCGGCGTGTAGCGGCGTGAGGGTAGTGGCGGCGTGCGTGAGGGTAGTGGCGGCGTGAGGGTAGTGGCGGCGTGAGGGTAGTGGAAGCGTGAGGGTAGTGGCGGCGTGAGGCTAGTGGCGGCGTGAGGGTAGTGGCGGCGTGAGGGTAGTGGCGGCGTGAGGGTAGTGGCGGCGTGAGGGTAGTGGCGGCGTGAGGGTAGTGAGGGTAGTGGCGGCGTGAGGGTAGTGGCGGCGTGAGGTAGTGGCGGCGTGAGGGTAGTGGCGGCGTGAGGGTAGTGGCGGCGTGAGGGTAGGCGGCGTGAGGGTAGTGGCGGCGTGAGGGTAGTGGCGGCGTGAGGGTAGTGGCGGCGTGAGGGTAGTGGCGGCGTGAGGGTAGTGGCGGCGTGAGGGTAGTGGCGGCGTGAGGGTAGTGGCGGCGTGAGGGTAGTGGCGGCGTGAGGGTAGTGGCGGCGTGAGGGTAGTGGCGGCGTGAGGGTAGTGGCGGCGTGAGGCTAGTGGCGGCGTGAGGGTAGTGGCGGCGTGAGGGTAGTGGCGGCGTGAGGGTAGTGGCGGCGTGAGGGTAGTGGCGGCGTGAGGGTAGTGGCGGCGTGAGGGTAGTGGCAGCGTGAGGGTAGTGGCGGCGTGAGGGTAGTGGCGGCGTGAGGGTAGTGGCGGCGTGAGGGTAGTGGCGGCGTGAGGGTAGTGGCGGCGTGAGGGTAGTGGCGGCGTGAGGGTAGTGGCGGCGTGAGGGTAGTGGCGGCGTGAGGGTAGTGGCGGCGTGAGGGTAGTGGCGTGAGGGTAGTGGCGTGAGGGTAGTGGCGGCGTGAGGGTAGTGGCGGCGTGAGGGTAGTGGCGGCGTGAGGGTAGTGGCGGCGTGAGGGTAGTGGCGGCGTGAGGGTAGTGGCGGCGTGAGGGTAGTGGCGGCGTGAGGGTAGTGGCGGCGTGAGGGTAGTGGCGGCGTGAGGGTAGTGGCGGCGTGAGGGTAGTGGCGGCGTGAGGGTAGTGGCGGCGTGAGGGTAGTGGCGGCGTGAGGGTAGTGGCGGCGTGAGGGTAGTGGCGGCGTGAGGGTAGTGGCGGCGTGAGGGTAGTGGCGGCGTGAGGGTAGTGGCGGCGTGAGGGTAGTGGCGGCGTGAGCTGGTAGTGGCGGCGTGAGGGGTAGTGGCGGCGTGAGGGTAGTGGCGGCGTGAGGGTAGTGGCGGCGTGAGGGTAGTGGCGGCGTGAGGGTAGTGGCGGCGTGAGGGCTAGTGGCGGCGTGAGGTAGTGGCGGCGTGAGGGTAGTGGCGGCGTGAGGGTAGTGGCGGCGTGAGGGTAGTGGCGGCGTGAGGGTAGTGGCGGCGTGAGGGTAGTGGCGGCGTGAGGGTAGTGGCGGCGTGAGGGTAGTGGCGGCGTGAGGCTAGTGGCGGCGTGAGGGTAGTGGCGGCGTGAGGGTAGTGGCGGCGTGAGGGTAGTGGCGGCGTGAGGCGTGAGGGTGGCGGCGTGAGGGTAGTGGCGGCGTGAGGGTAGTGGCGGCGTGAGGGTAGTGGCGGCGTGAGGGTAGTGGCGGCGTGAGGGTAGTGGGTAGTGGCGGCGTGAGGGTAGTGGCGGCGTGAGGATAGTGGCGGCGTGGGTAGTGGCGGCGTGAGGTAGTGGCGGCGTGAGGGTAGTGGCGGCGTGAGGGTAGTGGCGGCGTGAGGCTAGTGGCGGCGTGAGGGTAGTGGCGGCGTGGGTAGTGGCGGCGTGAGGGTAGTGGCGGCGTGAGGGTAGTGGCGGCGTGAGGGTAGTGGCGTGAGCTAGTGGCGGCGTGAGGGTAGTGGCGGCGTGAGGGCTAGTGGCGGCGTGAGGCTAGGCGGTGAGGGTAGTGGCGGCGTGAGGCTAGTGGCGGCGTGAGGTAGTGGCGGCGTGAGGGTAGTGGCGGCGTGAGGGTAGTGGCGGCGTGAGGGTAGTGGCGGCGTGAGGGTAGTGGCGGCGTGAGGGTAGTGGCGGCGTGAGGGTAGTGGCGGCGTGAGGGTAGTGGCGGCGTGAGGGTAGTGGCGGCGTGAGGGTAGTGGCGGCGTGAGGGTAGTGGCGGCGTGAGGGTAGTGGCGGCGTGAGGGTAGTGGCGGCGTGAGGGTGGCGTGAGGGTATGGCGGCGTGAGGGTAGTGGCGGCGTGAGGGTAGTGGCGGCGTGAGGGTAGTGGCGGCGTGAGGGGTAGTGGCGGCGTGAGGGTAGTGGCGGCGTGAGGCTAGTGGCGGCGTGAGGGTAGTGGCGGCGTGAGGGTAGTGGCGGCGTGAGGGTAGTGGCGGCGTGAGGGTAGTGGCGGCGTGAGGCTAGTGGCGGCGTGAGGGTAGTGGCGCGTGTGAGGTAGTGGGCGGCGTGAGGGTAGTGGCGGCGTGAGGGTAGGGTGGCGGCGTGAGGGTAGTGGCGGCGTGAGGGTAGTGGCGGCGTGAGGGTAGTGGCGGCGTGAGGGTAGTGGCGGCGTGAGGCTAGTGGCGGCGTGAGGGTAGTGGCGGCGTGAGGGTAGTGGCGGCGTGAGGGTAGTGGCGGCGTGAGGGTAGTGGCGGCGCGGGCTAGTGGCGGCGTGAGGGTAGTGGCGGCGTGAGGGTAGTGGCGGCGTGAGGGTAGTGGCGGCGTGAGGGTAGTGGCGGCGTGAGGGTAGTGGCGGCGTGAGGGTAGTGCCGGCGTGAGGCGTGAGGGTAGTGGCGGCGTGAGGGTAGGCATGAGGGTAGTGGCGGCGTGAGGGTAGTGGCGGCGTGAGGGAGGCGTAGTGGCGGCGTGAGTGGCGGCGGCTGAGGGTAGTGGCGGCGTGAGGCGTGAGGGTAGTGGCGGCGTGAGGGTAGTGGCGGCGTGAGGGTAGTGGCGGCGTGAGGGTAGTGGCGGCGTGAGGGTAGTGGCGGCGTGAGGCTAGTGGCGGCGTGAGGGTAGTGGCGGCGTGAGGGTAGTGGCGGCGTGAGGGTAGTGGCGGCGTGAGGGTAGGCGGCGTGAGGCTAGTGGCGGCGTGAGGGTAGTGGCGGCGTGAGGGTAGTGGCGGCGTGAGGGTAGTGGCGGCGTGAGGCTGGTACGGCTAGTGGCGGCGTGAGGCTAGTGGCGGCGTGAGGGTAGTGGCGGCGTGAGGAGTGGCTGGCGTGGGTAGTGGCGGCGTGAGGCTAGTGGCGGCGTGAGGGTAGTGGCGGCGTGAGGCATGAGGGTAGTGGCGGCGTGAGGCTAGTGGCGGCGTGAGGAGGCTAGTGGCGGCGTGAGGCTAGTGGCGGCGTGAGGGTAGTGGCGGCGTGAGGGTAGTGGCGGCGTGAGGCTAGTGGCGGCGTGAGGCTAGTGGCGGCGTGAGGGTAGTGGCGGCGTGAGGCTAGTGGCGGCGTGAGGCTAGTGGCGGCGTGAGGCTAGTGGCGGCGTGAGGCTAGTGGCGGCGTGAGGGTAGTGGCGGCGTGAGGGTAGTGGCGGCGTGAGGGTAGTGGCGGCGTGAGGGTAGTGGCGGCGTGAGGCTAGTGGCGGCGTGAGGCTAGTGGCGGCGTGAGGCTAGTGGCGGCGTGAGGCTAGTGGCGGCGTGAGCTATGGCGGCGTGAGGCTAGTGGCGGCGTGAGGCTAGTGGCGGCGTGAGGGTAGTGGCGGCGTGAGGCTAGTGGCGGCGTGAGGCTAGTGGCGGCGTGAGGGTAGTGGCGGCGTGAGGCTAGTGGCGGCGTGAGCCCTGGCCACTCCGCGCTTCTCTAAATGTATTCCTCCATCTCAAAATTCATGTGGAGTTGGAGACCTATATCTTACCCCAGGCGTGGGTGGGGCGGCCCACCTCCCCCCAGGCGTGGGTGGGGCGGCCCACCTCCCCCCAGGCGTGGGTGGGGCGGCCCACCTCCCCCCAGGCGTGGGTGGGGCGGCCCACCTCTCCCCAGGCGTGGGTGGGGCGGCCCACCTCTCCCCAGGCGTGGGTGGGGCGGCCCACCTCCCCCCAGGCGTGGGTGGGGCGGCCCACCTCCCCCCTGGCGTGGGTGGGGCGGCCCCCCTCTCCCCAGATGTGGGTGGGGGCGACCCACCTCTCCCCAGGCGTGGGTGGGGCGGCCCACCTCCCCCCAGGTGTGGGTGGGGGCGGCCCACCTCTCCCCAGATGTGGGTGGGGCGGCCCACCTCTCCCCAGGTGTGGGTGGGGCGGCCCACCTCTCCAGATGTGGGTGGGGCGGCCACCTCTCCCCAGGCGTGGGTGGGGCGGCCCACCTCTCCCCAGGCGTGGGTGGGGCGGCCCACCTCTCACCAGGCTTGGGTGGGGAGCCTCACCTGGAAGTGTGGGTGTGGGGTGGAGGGTAGAGTATGGGTGTGGGGTGGAGGGTAGAGTATGGGTGTGGGGTGGAGGGTAGAGTGTGGGTGTGGGGTGGAGGGTAGAGTATGGGTGTGGGGTGGAGGGTAGAGTATGGGTGTGGGGTGGAGGGTAGAGTATGGGTGTGGGGTGGAGGGTAGAGTATGGGTGTGGGGTGGAGGGTAGAGTATGGTGTGGGGTGGAGGGTAGAGTGTGGGTGTGTGGGTGGAGGGTAGAGTGTGGGTGTGGGGTGGAGGGTAGAGTATGGGTGTGGGGTGGAGGGTAGAGTATGGGTGTGGGGTGGAGGGTGGAGTGTGTGTGTGGGGTGGAGTGTGGGTGTGGGGGTGGAGGGAAGAGCATGGGTGTGGGGTGGAGGGAGTGTGGGTGTGGGGTGGAGGGAGTGTGGGTGTGGGGTGGAGGGAGTGTGGGTGTGGGGTGGAGGGTGGAGTGTGGGTGTGGGGTGGAGGAGTGTGGGTGTGGGGTGGAGGGAGTGTGGGTGTGGGGTGGAGGGAGTGTGGGTGTGGGGTGGAGGGAGTGTGCGTGTGGGGTGAAGGGAGTGTGGGTGTGGGGTGGAGGGAGTGTGGGTGGGGGTGGAGGGTGGAGTGTGGGGTGGAGGGTAGAGTGTGGGTGTGGGGTGGAGGGTAGAGTATGGGTGTGGGGTGGAGGGTGGAGTGTGGGTGTGGGGTGGAGGGTAGAGTGTGGGTGTGGGGTGGAGGGTAGAGTATGGGTGTGGGGTGGAGGGTAGAGTATGGGTGTGGGGTGGAGGGTAGAGTGTGGGTGTGGGGTGCAGGGTAGAGTGTGGGTGTGGGGTGGAGGGTAGAGTGTGGGTGTGGGGTGCAGGGTAGAGTATGGGTGTGGGGTGGAGGGTAGAGTATGGGTGTGGGGTGCAGGGTAGAGTGTGGGTGTGGGGTGGTGGGTAGAGTGTGGGTGTGGGGTGGAGGGTGGAGTGTGGGTGTGGGGTGGAGGGTGGAGTGTGGGTGTGGGGTGGAGGGTAGAGTATGGGTGTGGGGTGGAGGGTAGAGTATGGGTGTGGGGTGGAGGGTAGGGGGTGGGTGTGGGGTGGAGGGTAGAGGGTGGGTGTGCAGTGGAGGGTAGAGTATAGTGTGGGGTGAAAGGTAGAGTGTGGGTGTGGGGTGGAGGGTAGAGTGTGGGTGTGGGGTGGAGGGTAGAGTGTGGGTGTGGGGTGGAGGGTAGAGTATGGGTGTGGGGTGGAGGGTAGAGGGTGGGTGTGCAGTGGAGGGTAGAGTATAGGTGTGGGGTGGAGGGTAGAGTATAGGTGTGGGGTGGAGGGTAGAGTGTGGGTGTGGGGTGGAGGGTAGAGTGTGGGTGTGGGGTGGAGGGTAGAGTGTGGGTGTGGGGTGGAGGGTAGGTAGGTGTGTGGTGTGGGGTGGAGGGTAGAGTGTGGGTGTGGGGTGCAGGGTAGAGTATGGGTGTGGGGTGGAGGGTGGAGTGTGGGTGGAGGGTGGAGTGTAGTGTGGAGTTTCCAGGTAATATCTTTATCACATTGCATTTGTTGAAATTGATTTCCAGGAGCTATATCTTATATCAATTTTATAGTTTATTCCCTTAATCCTGTTCCATTGTTAATCATCCTCCATGGTTATTCACCTAATCATCTATTCATCACCGTAAACATGGCGTATAAATCACTTCATTACGCAAAGCGTTTTACCCGCAACGATTTGCGTAATATTGGATTCATTAATGTGTATAATTCCTGTCCCAACAAATGTATATTACTCTCATGTTCTTTATACACATTCTCCTGAATACAAATTATTATTATTATTTTTAATATAGCACTGTGTTTCTCTCTATTCCTATGTGTCTTCAGATACATATATAGAAGAGTACATGAGATATATAGAGTGCCCGAGACACAGACAGACACAGATCATACCCAAGCTTCCAGGGTGAGGACAAGAGGCAGTCAGTTAGTTGAGAGCGGTTATGGACGCTATTGTATTAGCCAGGTGCCCCGCTCTGAGGCCTGGGGGGGGGGGCGGCGGGGGGAGCTGGGGGGAGAGAGAGAGAGGGAGGGAGGGAGCGAGAGAGAGAGAGAGAGAGAGAGAGAGAGAGAGAGAGAGAGAGAGAGAGAGAGAGAGACAGAGACAGAGACAGAGACAGAGACAGAGACAGAGACAGAGAGAGCACAGAGTCAGTTAATATATATAAAAATATTGAGATAATGTCAGACATTTTGACATGAACGGTTATGCACTAATAATACTAAGATGTTCTTGTTATCCAGAGACGGTTCTCTTATTCACCTAGTTGTGCTTGCGGGGGTTGAGCTCTGGCTCTTTGGTCCCGCCTCTCAACTGTCAATCAACTGGTGTACAGGTTCCTGAGCCTACTGGGCTCTATCATATCTACATTTTGAAACTGTGTATGGAGTCAGCCTCCACCACATCACTGCCTAATGCATTCCACCTGTTAACTACTCTGACACTGAAAAAGTTCTTTCTAACGTCCCTGTGGCTCATGTGGGTACTCAGTCTCCACCTGTGTCCCCTTGTTCGTGTCCCACCCGTGTCGCCACCAGCTTTGTTCGCGCCTCTACTTGTTTACTAACTACTTTTTTTTTTTTTTTTTTTTTTTTGTGTGTGTATGCGTGCGTACATGTGTGTGCGCGCGCGTGAGTGTGTGTGTGTGCGTGCGTTCATGTGTGTGCGCGCGCGTGAGTGTGCGTGCGTACATGTGTGTGCGCGAGCGTGAGTGTGTGTGTGTTCATTCTATAAATTAAAAATAAAATATTTTCCATACCAGTCGTTGTGGAGTTATTAAATACTGAAGCTCGAGTTTGGCTTTACCAGTTACGGCACCAGAACTCCGTGTAGTGTATTGTGGGGGTGTACCGGGGCACCCCAGTGACCTAGGGTGTACCGGGGCACCCCAGTGACCTAGGGTGTACCGGGGCACCCCAGTGACCTAGGCTGTACCGGGGCACCCCAGTGACCTAGGGTGTACCGGGGCACCCCAGTGACCTAGGGTGTACCGGGGCACCCCAGTGACCTAGGCTGTACCGGGGCACCCCAGTGACCTAGGCTGTACCGGGGCACCCCAGTGACCTAGGGTGTACCGGGGCACCCCAGTGACCTAGGCTGTACCGGGGCACCCCAGTGACCTAGGCTGTACCGGGGCACCCCAGTGACCTAGGGTGTACCGGGGCACCCCAGTGACCTAGGGTGTACCGGGGCACCCCAGTGACCTAGGGTGTAGAGGGTGGTGTACCGGGGCAGCCCAGTGACCTAGGGTGTAGAGGGTGGTGTACCGGGGCACCCCAGTGACATAGGGTGTAGAGAGGTGTACCGGGGCACCCCAGTGACCTAGGGTGTAGAGGATGGTGTACCGGGGCACCCCAGTGACCTAGGGTGTAGAGGGTGGTGTACCAGGGCACCCAGTGACCTAGGGTGTAGACGGTGGTGTACCGGGGCACCTCAGTGACCTAGGGTGTAGAGGGTGGTGGTGTACCGGGGCACCCCAGTGACCTAGGGTGTAGGGGGGGTGTACCGGGGCACCCCAGTGACCTAGGGTGTACCGGGGCACCCCAGTGACCAAGGGTGTAGGGGGGGTGTACCGGGGTACCCCAGTGACCTAGGGTGTAGAGGGTGGTGTACCGGGGCACCCCAGTGACCTAGGGTGTAGAGGGGTGTACCGGGGCACCCCAGTGACCTAGGGTGTAGAGGATGGTGTACCGGGGCACCCCAGTGACCTAGGGTGTAGAGGGTGGTGTACCAGGGCACCCCAGTGACCTAGGGTGTAGACGGTGGTGTACCGGGGCACCTCAGTGACCTAGGGTGTATAGGGTGGTGTACCGGGGCACCCCAGTGACCTAGGGTGTAGAGGGGGTGTACCGGGGCACCCCAGTGACCTAGGGTGTACCGGGGCACCCCAGTAACCAAGGGGGTAGGGGGGGTGTACCGGGGTACCCCAGTGACCTAGGGTGTAGAGGGTGGTGTACCGGGGCACCCCAGTGACCTAGGGTGTAGAGGGTGGTGTACCGGGGCACCCCAGTGACCTAGGGTGTACCGGGGTACCCCAGTGACCTAGGGTGTAGAGGGTGGTGTACCGGGGCACCCCAGTGACCTAGGGTGTAGAGGGGTGTACCGGGGCACCCCAGTGACCTTGGGTGTACCGGGGTACCCCAGTGACCTAGGGTGTAGAGGGTGGTGTACCGGGGCACCCCAGTGACCTAGGGTGGTGTACCGGGGCACCCCAGTGACCTAGGGTGTAGAGGGGTGTACCGGGGCACCCCAGTGACCTAGGGTGTAGAGGATGGTGTACCGGGGCACCCCAGTGACCTAGGGTGTAGAGGGTGGTGTACCAGGGCACCCCAGTGACCTAGGGTGTAGACGGTGGTGTACCGGGGCACCTCAGTGACCTAGGGTTTAGAGGGTGGTTTACCGGGGCACCCCAGTGACCTAGGGTGTAGAGGGGGTGTACCGGGGCACCCCAGTGACCTAGGGTGTACCGGGGTACCCCAGTGACCTAGGGTGTTGAGGGGTGTACCGGGGCACCCCAGTGACCTAGGGTGTAGAAAGGTGTACCGGGGCACCCCAATGACCTAGGGGGTGGTGTACCGGGGTACCCCAGTGACCTAGGGGGTGGTGTACCGGGGTACCCCAATGACCTAGGGTGTAGGGGGTGGTGTACCGGGGCACCCCAGTGATCTAGGGTGTAGAGGGTGGTGTACCGGGGCACCCCAGTGACCTAGGGTGTACCGGGGCACCCCAGTGACCTAGGGTGTAGGGGGTGGTGTACTGGGGCACCCCAGTGACTTAGGGTGTAGTGGTCTAGGGTGTAGTGGTCTAGGGTGAAGTGGTCTAGGGTGTAGTGGGCTACGGTGTAGTGGTCTAGGGTGTAGGGGTCTAGGGTGTAGGGGTCTAGGGTGTAGTGGCCTAGGGTGTAGGGGTCTACGATGTAAGGGTCTAGGGTGTAGTGGGCTAGGGTGTAGTGGCCTAGGGTGTAGGGGTCTAGGGTGTAGTGGCCTAGGGTGTAGTGGTCTAGGGTGTAGTGGCCTAGGGTGTAGTGGCCTACGGTGTAGGGGTCTAGGGTGTAGTGGCCTAGGGTGTAGTGGCCTACGGTGTAGGGGTCTAGGGTGTAGTGGCCTAGGGTGTAGTGGCCTACGGTGTAGGGGTCTAGGGTGTAGTGGCCTAGGGTGTAGTGGCCTAGGGTGTAGAGGGTGGTGTACCGGGGCAGCCCAGTGACCTAGGGTGTACCGGGGTACCCCTGTGACCTAGGGTGTAGAGCGTCGTGTACCGGGGCACCCCAGTGACCTAGGGTGTAGGAGGGTGTACCGGGGCACCCCAGTGACCTTGGGTGTACCGGGGTACCCCAGTGACCTAGGGTGTAGAGGGTGGTGTACCGGGCACCCCAGTGACCTAGGGTGGTGTACCGGGGCACCCCAGTGACCTAGGGTGTAGAGGGGTGTACCGGGGCACCCCAGTGACCTAGGGTGTAGAGGATGGTGTACCGGGGCACCCAGTGACCTAGGGTGTAGAGGGTGGTGTACCAGGGCACCCAGTGACCTAGGGTGTAGACGGTGGTGTACCGGGGCACCTCAGTGACCTAGGGTGTAGAGGGTGGTGTACCGGGGCACCCCAGTGACCTAGGGTGTAGAGGGGGTGTACCGGGGCACCCCAGTGACCTAGGGTGTACCGGGGTACCCCAGTGACCTTGGGTGTTGAGGGGTGTACCGGGGCACCCCAGTGACCTAGGGTGTAGAAAGGTGTACCGGGGCACCCCAATGACCTAGGGGGGTGGTGTACCGGGGTACCCCAGTGACCTAGGGGGTGGTGTACCGGGGTACCCCAATGACCTAGGGTGTAGGGGGTGGTGTACCGGGGCACCCCAGTGACCTAGGGTGTAGAGGGTGGTGTACCGGGGCACCCCAGTGACCTAGGGTGTAGAGGGTGGTGTACCGGGGCACCCCAGTGACCTAGGGTGTAGAGGGGGTGTACCGGGGCACCCCAGTGACCTAGGGTGTAGTGGGGTGTACCGGGGCACCCCAGTGACCTAGGGTGTACCGGGGCACCCCAGTGACCTAGGGTGTAGGGGGTGGTGTACTGGGGCACCCCAGTGACTTAGGGTGTAGTGGTCTAGGGTGTAGTTGTCTAGGGTGTAGTGGCCTAGGGTGAAGTGGTCTAGGGTGTAGTGGCCTAGGGTGTAGTGGTCTAGGGTGTAAGGGTCTAGGGTGTAAGGGTCTAGGGTGTAGGGGTCTAGGGTGTAGTAGCCTAGGGTGTAGGGGTCAATGGTGTAAGGGTCTAGGTGGTAGTGGGCTAGGGTGTAGTGGCCTAGGGTGTAGGGGTCTAGGGTGTAGTGGCCTAGGGTGTAGTGGTCTAGGGTGTAGTGGCCTAGGGTGTAGTGGCCTACGGTGTAGGGGTCTAGGGTGTAGTGGCCTAGGGTGTAGTGGCCTACGGTGTAGGGGTCTAGGGTGTAGTGGCCTAGGGTGTAGTGGCCTACGGTGTAGGGGTCTAGGGTGTAGTGGCCTAGGGTGTAGTGGCCTAGGGTGTAGGAGTCTAGAGTGTAGTGGCCTAGGGTGTAGTGGCCTACGGTGTAGGGGTCTAGGGTGTAGTGGCCTAGGGTGTAGTGGCCTACGGTGTAGGGGTCTAGGGTGTAGTGGCCTAGGGTGTAGTGGTCTAGGGTGTAGGGGTCTAGGGTGTAGTGGCCTAGGGTGTAGTGGTCTAGGGTGTAGTGGCCTAGGGTGTAGTGGTCTAGGGTGTAGGGGTATAGGGTGTAGTGGCCTAGGGTGTAGTGGTCTAGGGTGTAGTGGCCTAGGGTGTAGTGGTCTAGGGTGTAGTGGCCTAGGGTGTAGTGGGCTAGGGTGTAGTGGTCTAGGGTGTAGGGGTCTAGGGTGTAGTGGCCTAGGGTGTAGTGGTCTAGGGTGTAGTGGTCTAGGGTGTAGGGGTCTAGGGTGTAGTGGCCTAGGGTGTAGTGGTCTAGGGTGTAGTGGCCTAGGGTGTAGTGGTCTAGGGTGTAGTGTCCTAAGGTGTAGTGGTCTAGGGTGTAGTGGTCTAGGGTGTAGGGGTCTAGGGTGTAGTGGTCTAGGGTGTAGTGGTCTAGGGTGTAGGGGTCTAGGGTGTAGTGGCCTAGGGTGTAGTGGTCTAGGGTGTAGGGGTCTAGGGTGTAGTGGCCTAGGGTGTAGTGGTCTAGGGTGTAGTGGTCTAGGGTGTAGGGGTCTAGGGTGTAGTGGCCTAGGGTGTAGTGGTCTAGGGTGTAGTGGCCTAGGGTGTAGTGGTCTAGGGTGTAGTGGCCTAGGGTGTAGTGGTCTAGGGTGTAGGGGTCTAAGGTGTAGTGGCCTAGGGTGTAGTGGTCTAGGGTGTAGTGGTCTAGGGTGTAGTGGCCTAGGGTGTAGTGGTCTAGGGTGTAGTGGTCTAGGGTGTAGTGGCCTAGGGTGTAGTGGCCTAGGGTGTAGTGGTCTAGGGTGAGCGTGCATTATGCCGACCAACTCGTCAAGAAGGGCAAGAGGTTAATGTCTTCTCGCATCCTTTCACTAATTTGTTTTTGATCACTGCCAGCTGATGTTAACTGTGAGGGGGGGGGGGGCTCCTGTCTGTGCTCTTGGGGGGGGGGTCTTGTGTGGGGGGGGGGGGCTCCTGTGTGTGTGGGGGGGCTCTTGTGTGTGGGGGGGGGGCTCCTGTGTGTGTGTTGGGGGGGGGGCTCCTGTGTTTGTGGGGGGGGCTCTTGTGTGTGGGGGGGGGCTCCTGTGTGTGTCTTCACCTATTTGTGTTTGCGGGGGTTGAGCTCTGGCTGTTTGGTCCCGCCTCTCAACTGTCAATCAACTGGTGTACAGATTCCTGAGCCTACTGGGCTCAATCATATCTATATTTGAAACTGTGTATGGAGTCAGCCTCCACCACATCACTGCCTAATGCATTCCATTTATTAACTACTCTGACACTGAAAAAGTTCTTTCTAACGTCCCTGTGGCTCATCTGGGTACTCAGTCTCCACCTGTGTCCCCTTGTTCGTGTTCCACTTGTTTTAAAGAATTTGTCTTTGTCCACCTTGTTAATTCCACTGAGAATTTTGTAGGTGGTTATCATGTCTCCCCTTACTCTTCTGTTTTCCAGGGATGTGAGGTTCAGCTCCCTTTGCCTTTCCTCGTAGCTCATACCTCTCAGTTCCGGGACGAGCCTGGTGGCATACCTCTGAATCTTCTCTAACTTTGTCTTGTGTTTAACTAGGTATGGACTCCCGGCTGGAGCTGCATACTCCAGGATTGGTCTGACATAAGTGGTATACAGGGTCCTGAACGATACAATGGGAGGTCAGCGGGAGGTGGAAGCTGACCTCCCATTGTATCAGGTCAGTGGGAGGTGGAGGTTGACCTCCCATTGTATCAGGTCAGAGGGAGGTGGAGGTTGACCTCCATTGTATCAGGTCAGAGGGAGGTGGAGGTTGACCTCCCATTGTATCAGGTCAGTGGGAGGTGGAGGTTGACCTCCCATTGTATCAGGTCAGCGGGAGGTGGAGGTTGACCTCCATTGTATCAGGTCAGTGGGAGGTGGAGGTTGACCTCCCATTGTATCAGGTCAGTGGGAGGTGGAGGTTGACCTCCCATTGTATCAGGTCAGTGGGAGGTGGAGGTTGACCTCCCATTGTATCAGGTCAGTGGGAGGTGGAGGTTGACCTCCATTGTATCAGGTCAGTGGGAGGTGGAGGCTGACCTCCCATTGTATCAGGTCAGCGGGAGGTGGAGGTTGACCTACCATTGTATCAGGTCAGAGGGAGGTGGAGGCTGACCTACCATTGTATCAGGTCAGAGGGAGGTGGAGGCTGACCTCCATTGTATCAGGTCAGCGGGAGGTGGAGGTTGACCTCCCATTGTATCAGGTCAGAGGGAGGTGGAGGCTGACCTACCATTGTATCAGGTCAGAGGGAGGTGGAGGCTGACCTACCATTGTATCAGGTCAGAGGGAGGTGGAGGCTGACCTACCATTGTATCAGGTCAGAGGGAGGTGGAGGCTGACCTACCATTGTATCAGGTCAGAGGGAGGTGGAGGCTGACCTACCATTGTATCAGGTCAGTGGGAGGTGGAGGCTGACCTACCATTGTATCAGGTCAGAGGGAGGTGGAGGCTGACCTACCATTGTATCAGGTCAGAGGGAGGTGGAGGCTGACCTACCATTGTATCAGGTCAGAGGGAGGTGGAGGCTGACCTACCATTGTATCAGGTCAGAGGGAGGTGGAGGCTGACCTTCCATTGTATCAGGTCAGAGGGAGGTGGAGGTTGACCTACCATTGTATCAGGTCAGAGGGAGGTGGAGGCTGACCTACCATTGTATCAGGTCAGAGGGAGGTGGAGGTTGACCTACCATTGTATCAGGTCAGAGGGAGGTGGAGGTTGACCTACCATTGTATCAGGTCAGAGAGGAGGTGGAGGTTGACCTACCATTGTATCAGGTCAGAGGGAGGTGGAGGTTGACCTACCATTGTATCAGGTCAGAGGGAGGTGGAGGTTGACCTACCATTGTATCAGGTCAGAGGGAGGTGGAGGCTGACCTCCCATTGTATCAGGTCAGAGGGAGGTGGAGGCTGACCTCCCATTGTATCAGGTCAGAGGAGGTGGAGGTTGACCTACCATTGTATCAGGTCAGAGGGAGGTGGAGGTTGACCTACCATTGTATCAGGTCAGAGGGAGGTGGAGGCTGACCTACCATTGTATCAGGTCAGAGGGAGGTGGAGGCTGACCTACCATTGTATCAGGTCAGAGGGAGGTGGAGGTGACCTACCATTGTATCAGGTCAGAGGGAGGTGGAGGCTGACCTACCATTGTATCAGGTCAGAGGGAGGTGGAGGCTGAGGTCCTCCCATTGTATCAGGTCAGTGGGAGGTGGAGGCTGACCTACCATTGTATCAGGTCAGAGGGAGGTGGAGGCTGACCTACCATTGTATCAGGTCAGAGGGAGGTGGAGGCTGACCTACCATTGTATCAGGTCAGAGGGAGGTGGAGGCTGACCTACCATTGTATCAGGTCAGAGGGAGGTGGAGGCTGACCTACCATTGTATCAGGTCAGAGGGAGGTGGAGGCTGACCTACCATTGTATCAGGTCAGAGGGAGGTGGAGGCTGACCTACCATTGTATCAGGTCAGAGGGAGGTGGAGGCTGACCTACCATTGTATCAGGTCAGAGGGAGGTGGAGGCTGACCTACCATTGTATCAGGTCAGAGGGAGGTGGAGGCTGACCTACCATTGTATCAGGTCAGAGGGAGGTGGAGGCTGACCTACCATTGTATCAGGTCAGAGGGAGGTGGAGGCTGACCTACCATTGTATCAGGTCAGAGGGAGGTGGAGGCTGACCTACCATTGTATCAGGTCAGAGGGAGGTGGAGGCTGACCTACCATTGTATCAGGTCAGAGGGAGGTGGAGGCTGACCTCCCATTGTATCAGGTCAGAGGGAGGTGGAGGCTGACCTCCCATTGTATCAGGTCAGAGGGAGGTGGCAGGGTGACCTCCCATTGTATCAGGTCAGAGGGAGGTGGAGGTTGACCTACCATTGTATCAGGTCAGAGGGAGGTGGAGGCTGACCTCCCATTGTATCAGGTCAGAGGGAGGTGGAGGTTGACCTACCATTGTATCAGGTCAGAGGGAGGTGCAGGTTGACCTCCCATTGTATCAGGTCAGAGGGAGGTGGAGGCTGACCTACCATTGTATCAGGTCAGCGGGAGGTGGAGGCTGACCTACCATTGTATCAGGTCAGAGGGAGGTGGAGGTTGACCTACCAATGTATCAGGTCAGTGGGAGGTGGAGGTTGACCTACCATTGTATCAGGTCAGAGGGAGGTGGAGGCTGACCTACCATTGTATCAGGTCAGCGGGAGGTGGAGGCTGACCTACCATTGTATCAGGTCAGAGGGAGGTGGAGGTTGACCTACCATTGTATCAGGTCAGAGGGAGGTGGAGGTTGACCTACCATTGTATCAGGTCAGAGGGAGGTGGAGGTTGACCTACCATTGTATCAGGTCAGAGGGAGGTGGAGGTTGACCTACCATTGTATCAGGTCAGAGGGAGGTGGAGGTTGACCTACCATTGTATCAGGTCAGCGGGAGGTGGAGGTTGACCTACCATTGTATCAGGTCAGAGGGAGGTGGAGGTTGACCTACCATTGTATCAGGTCAGCGGGAGGTGGAGGTTGACCTACCATTGTATCAGGTCAGAGGAAGGTGGAGGTTGACCTACCATTGTATCAGGTCAGAGGGAGGTGGAGGTTGACCTACCATTGTATCAGGTCAGTGGGAGGTGGAGGTTGACCTACCATTGTATCAGGTCAGAGGGAGGTGGAGGCTGACCTACCATTGTATCAGGTCAGTGGGAGGTGGAGGTTGACCTGCCATTGTATCAGGTCAGAGGGAGGTGGAGGCTGACCTACCATTGTATCAGGTCAGAGGGAGGTGGAGGCTGACCTCCCATTGTATCAGGTCAGAGGGAGGTGGAGGCTGACCTCCCATTGTATCAGGTCAGCGGGAGGTGGAGGCTGACCTACCATTGTATCAGGTCAGAGGGAGGTGGAGGCTGACCTACCATTGTATCAGGTCAGCGGGAGGTGGAGGCTGACCTACCATTGTATCAGGTCAGAGGGAGGTGGAGGCTGACCTACCATTGTATCAGGTCAGCGGGAGGTGGAGGCTGACCTACCATTGTATCAGGTCAGAGGGAGGTGGAGGCTGACCTACCATTGTATCAGGTCAGCGGGAGGTGGAGGTTGACCTACCATTGTATCAGGTCAGAGGGAGGTGGAGGCTGACCTACCATTGTATCAGGTCAGCGGGAGGTGGAGGCTGACCTACCATTGTATCAGGTCAGAGGGAGGTGGAGGCTGACCTACCATTGTTTCAGGTCAGAGGGAGGTGGAGGCTGACCTACCATTGTATCAGGTCAGAGGGAGGTGGAGGCTGACCTACCATTGTATCAGGTCAGAGGGAGGTGGAGGCTGACCTACCATTGTATCAGGTCAGAGGGAGGTGGAGGCTGACCTCCCATTGTATCAGGTCAGAGGGAGGTGGAGGCTGACCTACCATTGTATCAGGTCAGAGGGAGGTGGAGGCTGACCTACCATTGTATCAGGTCAGCGGGAGGTGGAGGCTGACCTACCATTGTATCAGGTCAGAGGGAGGTGGAGGCTGACCTACCATTGTATCAGGTCAGAGGGAGGTGGAGGCTGACCTACCATTGTATCAGGTCAGAGGGAGGTGGAGGCTGACCTACCATTGTATCAGGTCAGAGGGAGGTGGAGGCTGACCTACCATTGTATCAGGTCAGAGGGAGGTGGAGGCTGACCTCCCATTGTATCAGGTCAGAGGGAGGTGGAGGCTGACCTACCATTGTATCAGGTCAGAGGGAGGTGGAGGCTGACCTACCATTGTATCAGGTCAGAGGGAGGTGGAGGCTGACCTACCATTGTATCAGGTCAGAGGGAGGTGGAGGCTGACCTACCATTGTATCAGGTCAGAGGGAGGTGGAGGCTGACCTCCCATTGTATCAGGTCAGAGGGAGGTGGAGGCTGACCTACCATTGTATCAGGTCAGAGGGAGGTGGAGGCTGACCTACCATTGTATCAGGTCAGAGGGAGGTGGAGGCTGACCTACCATTGTATCAGGTCAGAGGGAGGTGGAGGCTGACCTACCATTGTATCAGGTCAGCGGGAGGTGGAGGTTGACCTACCATTGTATCAGGTCAGAGGGAGGTGGAGGCTGACCTACCATTGTATCAGGTCAGAGGGAGGTGGAGGCTGACCTACCATTGTATCAGGTCAGAGGGAGGTGGAGGCTGACCTACCATTGTATCAGGTCAGAGAGGGAGGTGGAGGCTGACCTACCATTGTATCAGGTCAGAGGGAGGTGGAGGTTGACCTCCCATTGTATCAGGTCAGAGGGAGGTGGAGGCTGACCTACCATTGTATCAGTCAGAGGGGGGGAGGCTGACCTACCATTGTATCAGGTCAGAGGGAGGTGGAGGCTGACCTACCATTGTATCAGGTCAGAGGGAGGTGGAGGCTGACCTACCATTGTATCAGGTCAGCGGGAGGTGGAGGTTGACCTACCATTGTATCAGGTCAGAGGGAGGTGGAGGCTGACCTACCATTGTATCAGGTCAGAGGAGGTGGAGGCTGACCTACCATTGTATCAGGTCAGAGGGAGGTGGAGGCTGACCTCCCATTGTATCAGGTCAGAGGGAGGTGGAAGCTGACCTACCATTGTATCAGGTCAGCGGGAGGTGGAGGTTGACCTCCCATTGTATCAGGTCAGAGGGAGGTGGAGGCTGACCTACCATTGTATCAGGTCAGAGGGAGGTGGAGGTTGACCTCCCATTGTATCAGGTCAGAGGGAGGTGGAGGCTGACCTCCCATTGTATCAGGTCAGAGGGAGGTGCAGGTTGACCTCCCATTGTATCAGGTCAGAGGGAGGTGGAGGTTGACCTACCATTGTATCAGGTCAGAGGGAGGTGGAGGCTGACCTCCCATTGTATCAGGTCAGAGGGAGGTGGAGGTTGACCTACCATTGTATCAGGTCAGAGGGAGGTGCAGGTTGACCTCCCATTGTATCAGGTCAGAGGGAGGTGGAGCTGACCTACCATTGTATCAGGTCAGCGGGAGGTGGAGGCTGACCTACCATTGTATCAGGTCAGAGGGAGGTGGAGGTTGACCTACCAATGTATCAGGTCAGTGGGAGGTGGAGGTTGACCTACCATTGTATCAGGTCAGAGGGAGGTGGAGGCTGACCTACCATTGTATCAGGTCAGCGGGAGGTGGAGGCTGACCTACCATTGTATCAGGTCAGAGGGAGGTGGAGGTTGACCTACCATTGTATCAGGTCAGAGGGAGGTGGAGGTTGACCTACCATTGTATCAGGTCAGAGGGAGGTGGAGGTTGACCTACCATTGTATCAGGTCAGAGGGAGGTGGAGGTTGACCTACCATTGTATCAGGTCAGAGGGAGGTGGAGGTTGACCTACCATTGTATCAGGTCAGCGGGAGGTGGAGGTTGACCTACCATTGTATCAGGTCAGAGGGAGGTGGAGGTTGACCTACCATTGTATCAGGTCAGCGGGAGGTGGAGGTTGACCTACCATTGTATCAGGTCAGAGGAAGGTGGAGGTTGACCTACCATTGTATCAGGTCAGAGGGAGGTGGAGGTTGACCTACCATTGTATCAGGTCAGTGGGTGGAGGTTGACCTACCATTGTATCAGGTCAGAGGGAGGTGGAGGCTGACCTACCATTGTATCAGGTCAGTGGGAGGTGGAGGTTGACCTGCCATTGTATCAGGTCAGAGGGAGGTGGAGGCTGACCTACCATTGTATCAGGTCAGAGGGAGGTGGAGGCTGACCTCCCATTGTATCAGGTCAGAGGGAGGTGGAGGCTGACCTCCCATTGTATCAGGTCAGCGGGAGGTGGAGGCTGACCTACCATTGTATCAGTCAGAGGGAGGTGGAGGCTGACCTACCATTGTATCAGGTCAGCGGGAGGTGGAGGCTGACCTACCATTGTATCAGGTCAGAGGGAGGTGGAGGCTGACCTACCATTGTATCAGGTCAGCGGGAGGTGGAGGCTGACCTACCATTGTATCAGGTCAGAGGGAGGTGGAGGCTGACCTACCATTGTATCAGGTCAGCGGGAGGTGGAGGTTGACCTACCATTGTATCAGGTCAGAGGGAGGTGGAGGCTGACCTACCATTGTATCAGGTCAGCGGGAGGTGGAGGCTGACCTACCATTGTATCAGGTCAGAGGGAGGTGGAGGTTGACCTACCATTGTATCAGGTCAGAGGGAGGTGGAGGTTGACCTACCATTGTATCAGGTCAGAGGGAGGTGGAGGCTGACCTCCCATTGTATCAGGTCAGAGGGAGGTGGAGGTTGACCTACCATTGTATCAGGTCAGTGGGAGGTGGAGGCTGACCTCCCATTGTATCAGGTCAGTGGGAGGTGGAGGCTGACCTACCATTGTATCAGGTCAGAGGGAGGTGGAGGCTGACCTCCCATTGTATCAGGTCAGTGGGAGGTGGAGGCTGACCTACCATTGTATCAGGTCAGAGGGAGGTGGAGGCTGACCTCCCATTGTATCAGGTCAGAGGGAGGTGGAGGCTGACCTACCATTGTATCAGGTCAGAGGGAGGTGGAGGCTGACCTACCAATTTATCAGGTCAGAGGGAGGTGGAGGCTGACCTACCATTGTATCAGGTCAGAGGGAGGTGGAGGCTGACCTCCCATTGTATCAGGTCAGAGGGAGGTGGAGGCTGAGCTACCATTGTATCAGGTCAGAGGGAGGTGGAGGCTGACCTACCATTGTATCAGGTCAGAGGGAGGTGGAGGCTGACCTACCATTGTATCAGGTCAGAGGGAGGTGGAGGCTGACCTACCATTGTATCAGGTCAGAGGGAGGTGGAGGCTGACCTACCATTGTATCAGGTCAGTGGGAGGTGGAGGCTGACCTACCATTGTATCAGGTCAGAGGGAGGTGGAGGCTGACCTACCATTGTATCAGGTCAGAGGGAGGTGGAGGCTGACCTACCATTGTATCAGGTCAGAGGGAGGTGGAGGCTGACCTACCATTGTATCAGGTCAGAGGGAGGTGGAGGTTGACCTACCATTGTATCAGGTCAGAGGGAGGTGGAGGCTGACCTACCATTGTATCAGGTCAGAGGGAGGTGGAGGCTGACCTACCATTGTATCAGGTCAGAGGGAGGTGGAGGTTGACCTACCATTGTATCAGGTCAGAGGGAGGTGGAGGCTGACCTACCATTGTATCAGGTCAGAGGAGGTGGAGGTTGACCTCCCATTGTATCAGGTCAGAGGGAGGTGGAGGTTGACCTACCATTGTATCAGGTCAGAGGGAGGTGGAGGCTGACCTACCATTGTATCAGGTCAGAGGGAGGTGGAGGCTGACCTACCATTGTATCAGGTCAGAGGGAGGTGGAGGCTGACCTACCATTGTATCAGGTCAGCGGGAGGTGGAGGCTGACCTACCATTGTATCAGGTCAGAGGGAGGTGGAGGCTGACCTACCATTGTATCAGGTCAGAGGGAGGTGGAGGCTGACCTACCATTGTATCAGGTCAGAGGGAGGTGGAGGCTGACCTACCATTGTATCAGGTCAGAGGGAGGTGGAGGCTGACCTACCATTGTATCAGGTCAGAGGGAGGTGGAGGCTGACCTCCCATTGTATCAGGTCAGTGGGAGGTGGAGGTTGACCTACCATTGTATCAGGTCAGAGGGAGGTGGAGGCTGACCTACCATTGTATCAGGTCAGAGGGAGGTGGAGGCTGACCTACCATTGTATCAGGTCAGAGGGGAGGTGGAGGCTGACCTACCATTGTATCAGGTCAGAGGGAGGTGGAGGCTGACCTACCATTGTATCAGGTCAGAGGGAGGTGGAGGCTGACCTACCATTGTATCAGGTCAGAGGGAGGTGGAGGTCAGAGGGAGGTGACCTACCATTGTATCAGGTCAGAGGGAGGTGGAGGCTGACCTACCATTGTATCAGGTCAGAGGGAGGTGGAGGCTGACCTACCATTGTATCAGGTCAGAGGGAGGTGGAGGCTGACCTACCATTGTATCAGGTCAGAGGGAGGTGGAGGCTGACCTACCATTGTATCAGGTCAGCGGGAGGTGGAGGTTGACCTACCATTGTATCAGGTCAGAGGGAGGTGGAGGCTGAGCTACCATTGTATCAGGTCAGAGGGAGGTGGAGGCTGACCTACCATTGTATCAGGTCAGAGGGAGGTGGAGGCTGACCTACCATTGTATCAGGTCAGAGGGAGGTGGAGGCTGACCTACCATTGTATCAGGTCAGCGGGAGGTGGAGGCTGACCTACCATTGTATCAGGTCAGTGGTCAATCAATACTCTCATTAATGGTTCTACATTTATAATTGACTATATTAAAAAAATCAAACACAGTATTCATTTATACCACAAAA
>NC_059617.1:292553-312553 GCF_020424385.1 Procambarus clarkii
CCCTTCATATAGTCTAGGGCAGCTAGTTCTTGACACACACTGTACTCCCCTTCATATAGTCTAGGGCAGCTAGTTCTTGACACACACTGTACTCCCCTTCATATAGTCTAGGGCAGCTAGTTCTTGACACACACTGTACTCCCCTTCATATAGTCTAGGGCAGCTAGTTCTTGACACACACTGTACTCCCCTTCATATAGTCTAGGGCAGCTAGTTCTTGACACACACTGTACTCCCCTTCATATAGTCTAGGGCAGCTAGTTCTTGACACACACTGTACTCCCTTCATATAGTCTAGGGCAGCTAGTTCTTGACACACACTGTACTCCCCTTCATATAGTCTAGGGCAGCTAGTTCTTGACACACACTGTACTCCCCTTCATATAGTCTAGGGCAGCTAGTTCTTGACACACACTGTACTCCCCTTCATATAGTCTAGGGCAGCTAGTTCTTGACACACACTGTACTCCCCTTCATATAGTCTAGGGCAGCTAGTTCTTGACACACACTGTACTCCCCTTCATATAGTCTAGGGCAGCTAGTTCTTGACACACACTGTACTCCCCTTCATATAGTCTAGGGCAGCTAGTTCTTGACACACACTGTACTCCCCTTCATATAGTCTAGGGCAGCTAGTTCTTGACACACACTGTACTCCCCTTCATATAGTCTAGGGCAGCTAGTTCTTGACACACACTGTACTCCCCTTCATATAGTCTAGGGCAGCTAGTTCTTGACACACACTGTACTCCCCTTCATATAGTCTAGGGCAGCTAGTTCTTGACACACACTGTACTCCCCTTCATATAGTCTAGGGCAGCTAGTTCTTGACACACACTGTACTCCCCTTCATATAGTCTAGGGCAGCTAGTTCTTGACACACACTGTACTCCCCTTCATATAGTCTAGGGCAGCTAGTTCTTGACACACACTGTACTCCCCTTCATATAGTCTAGGGCAGCTAGTTCTTGACACACACTGTACTCCCCTTCATATAGTCTAGGGCAGCTAGTTCTTGACACACACTGTACTCCCCTTCATATAGTCTAGGGCAGCTAGTTCTTGACACACACGGTACTCCCCTTCATATAGTCTAGGGCAGCTAGTTCTTGACACACACTGTACTCCCCTTCATATAGTCTAGGGCAGCTAGTTCTTGACACACACTGTACTCCCCTTCATATAGTCTAGGGCAGCTAGTTCTTGACACACACTGTACTCCCCTTCATATAGTCTAGGGCAGCTGCACAAATGCACATGTACCTAATGTGTTAATGAAAAAAACAATAAAAACAAACTTAATATTAAATTTTTGATATTGGGTAAGTGAGTAGGGGAAGAGAGTAGGGGAAGAGGGTAGGGGAAGAGGGTAGGGGAAGAGGGTAGGGGAAGAGGGTAGGGGAAGAGGGTAGGGGAAGAGGTAGGGGAAGAGGGTAGGGGAAGAGGGTAGGGGAAGAGGGTAGGGGAAGAGCAGGATGAGGGGAAGGTAGAAGCGGTTGTACTGTGCGTCTCATAGTTACTGGTCTACTGTGGGTGTACTGTGCGTCTCATGGTTACTGGTCTACTGTGGGTGTACTGTGCATCTCATAGTTACTGGTCTACTGTGGGTGTACTGTGCATCTCATAGTTACTGGTCTACTGTGGGTGTACTGTGCATCACATGGTTACTGGTCTACTGTGGGTGTACTGTGCATCTCATAGTTACTGGTCTACTGTGGGTGTACTGTGCATCTCATAGTTACTGGTCTACTGTGGGTGTACTGTGCATCACATGGTTACTGGTCTACTGTGGGTGTACTGTGCATCTCATAGTTACTGGTCTACTGTGGGTGTACTGTGCATCACATGGTTACTGGTCTACTGTGGGTGTACTGTGCATCACATGGTTACTGGTCTACTGTGGGTGTACTGTGCATCTCATAGTTACTGGTCTACTGTGGGTGTACTGTGCGTCTCATGGTTACTGGTCTACTGTGGGTGTACTGTGCATCACATGGTTACTGGTCTACTGTGGGTGTACTGTGCATCACATGGTTACTGGTCTACTGTGGGTGTACTGTGCGTCTCATGGTTACTGGTCTACTGTGGGTGTACTGTGCATCACATGGTTACTGGTCTACTGTGGGTGTACTGTGCATCACATGGTTACTGGTCTACTGTGGGTGTACTGTGCGTCTCATGGTTACTGGTCTACTGTGGGTGTACTGTGCATCACATGGTTACTGGTCTACTGTGGGTGTACTGTGCATCACATGGTTACTGGTCTACTGTGGGTGTACTGTGCGTCTCATGGTTACTGGTCTACTGTGGGTGTACTGTGCATCACATGGTTACTGGTCTACTGTGGGTGTACTGTGCGTCTCATGGTTACTGGTCTACTGTGGGTGTACTGTGCATCTCATAGTTACTGGTCTACTGTGGGTGTACTGTGCATCACATGGTTACTGGTCTACTGTGGGTGTACTGTGCGTCTCATGGTTACTGGTCTACTGTGGGTGTACTGTGCATCACATGGTTATTGGTCTACTGTGGGTGTACTGTGCGTCTCATGGTTACTGGTCTACTGTGGGTGTACTGTGCATCACATGGTTACTGGTCTACTGTGGGTGTACTGTGCATCACATGGTTACTGGTCTACTGTGGGTGTACTGTGCGTCTCATGGTTACTGGTCTACTGTGGGTGTACTGTGCGTCTCATGGTTACTGGTCTACTGTGGGTGTACTGTGCGTCTCATGGTTACTGGTCTACTGTGGGTGTACTGTGCATCTCATAGTTACTGGTCTACTGTGGGTGTACTGTGCATCACATGGTTACTGGTCTACTGTGGGTGTACTGTGCGTCTCATGGTTACTGGTCTACTGTGGGTGTACTGTGCGTCTCATGGTTACTGGTCTACTGTGGGTGTACTGTGCGTCTCATTGTTACTGGTCTACTGTGGGTGTACTGTGCATCACATGGTTACTGGTCTACTGTGGGTGTACTGTGCGTCTCATGGTTACTGGTCTACTGTGGGTGTACGTTGCGTCTCATAGTTACTGGTCTATTGTGAGTGTACTGTGCGTCTCATAGTTACTGGTCTACTGTGGATGTACTGTGCATCTCATGGTTACTGGTCTACTGTGATGGCATTAACTTGTTAATAACAAGTTAATGCCAAGTTGTTAATAACTTGGAAGTTATCAACAAAATAGATTACCAGAACTTATAACTAAATGGAATATTAAAAATAATAATCATAAGAAATAAAGAATTCTGAGACATTATGAAAGGAGAAGATTGTAAAAGTGGCGGTGTTATACACAGTTCCATGTTGTGAGTTGTGAGTTATGAGTAATAGTGTGTAGTTGTGTGTGTGTGTGTGTGTGTCTAGTACCAGTGTGAGGTGCTGGGTCGAGGCCAGGTATAGAAGCTGCCGTTGTTAGCAGTACTCTCACCATCTGGTCACCACTTGGTCCGGGAGACACCTGCCGTCACGCAGGGTGCAGTCGCACCTCCACAGATCTCCAGTATCAGCTCTTGATACTGGTAATGGCTCAAAAGGGCCACCACTTACGGGCTATTCATGCCCGTGCCACCTTTTGGGTGGCTTCATCTTCATCATCAGCAGTACTCTTAACAACGGAGCCTTGCCTGAAACGCTAAGCTTATTAGTGGCTTTAGGTATTGTATGTACTAGATCTACATACATGTACTAGCTATATGTATAAATCCAACATTATGTTTGTAACTCATCATCTATGTGTGTGCCTTTACCTGAATAAAAATTTGAATTTGAATTTGTACTGGCTGCCAGCATACGTTGGTAAGACTTAGTTCAGCATGTTATAGTCTTCATTGGTCAGGCTGCCCGAGTACCCGCCCCTTCCACGACCAGCGGAGGCGGTTTATAAGTTTAGAGAAAAGCCTTGCACAGAGAGGTGACCAGCCAGCCTCTCCCACAGTGAGAGGTGACCAGCCAGCCTCTCCCACAGTGAGAGGTGACCAGCCAGCCTCTCCCACAGTGAGAGGTGACCAGCCAGCCTCTCCCACAGTGAGAAGTGACCAGCCAGCCTCTCCCACAGTGAGAGGTGACCAGCCAGCCTCTCCCACAGTGAGAGGTGACCAGCCAGCCTCTCCCACAGTGAGAGGTGACCAGCCAGCCTCTCCCACAGTGAGAAGTGACCAGCCAGCCTCTCCCACAGTGAGAAGTGACCAGCCAGCCTCTCCCACAGTGAGAGGTGACCAGTCAGCCTCTCCCACAGTGAGAGGTGACCAGCCAGCCTCTCCCACAGTGAGAGGTGACCAGCCAGCCTCTCCCACAGTGAGAGGTGACCAGCCAGCCTCTCCCACAGTGAGAGGTGACCAGCCGGCCTCTCCCACAGTGAGAGGTGACCAGTCAGCCTCTCCCACAGTGAGAGGTGACCAGCCAGCCTCTCCCACAGTGAGAGGTGACCAGCCAGCCTCTCCCACAGAGAGGTGACCAGCCGGTCTCTCCCACAGTGAGAGGTGACCAGCCGGCCTCTCCCACAGTGAGAGGTGACCAGCCAGCCTCTCCTACAGTGAGAGGTGACCAGCCAGCCTCTCCCACAGTGAGAGGTGACCAGCCAGCCTCTCCCACAGTGAGAGGTGACCAGCCAGCCTCTCCCACAGTGAGAGGTGACCAGCCAGCCTCTCCCACAGTGAGAGGTGACCAGCCGGCCTCTCCCACAGTGAGAGGTGACCAGCCAGCCTCTCCCACAGTGAGAGATGACCAGCTAGCCTCTCCCACAGTGAGAGGTGACCAGCCAGCCTCTCCCACAGTGAGACGTGACCCGCCAGCCTCTCCCACAGTGAGAGGTGACCAGCCGGCCTCTCCCACAGAGAGAGGTGACCAGCCAGCCACTCCCACAGTGAGAGGTGAGCAGCCAGCCTCTCCCACAATGAGAGGTGACCAGCCAGCCTCTCCCACAGAGAGAGGTGACCATGCCGGCCTCTCTCACAGAGAGAGGTGACCAGCCGGCCTCTCCCACAGAGAGAGGTGACCAGCCAACCTCTCCCACAGAGAGAGGTGACCAGCCATGCTCTCCCACAGAGAGAGGTGACCAGCCATGCTGTCCCACAGAGAGAGGTGACCAGCCGGCCTCTCCCACAGAGAGAGGTGACCAGCCAACCTCTCCCACAGAGAGAGGTGACCAGCCATGCTCTCCCAGAGAGAGAGGTGACCAGCCATGCTCTCCCACAGAGAGAGGTGACCAGCCATGCTCTCCCACAGAGAGAGGTGACCAGCCATGCTCTCCCACAGATAGAGGTGACCAGCCACCTCTCCCACAGAGAGAGGTGACCAGCCAGCCTCTCCCACAGAGAGAGGTGACCAGCCAGCCTCTCCCACAGAGAGAGGTGACCAGCCAGCCTCTCCCACAGAGAGAGGTGACCAGCCAGCCTCTCCCACAGTGAGAGGTGACCAGCCAGCCTCTCCCACAGTGAGAGGTGACCAGCCAGCCTCTCCCACAGTGAGAGGTGACCAGCCAGCCTCTCCCACAGTGAGAGGTGACCAGCCAGCCTCTCCCACAGAGAGAGGTGACCATGCCGGCCTCTCTCACAGAGAGAGGTGACCAGCCGGCCTCTCTCACAGAGAGAGGTGACCAGCCGGCCTCTCTCACAGAGAGAGGTGACCAGCCGGCCTCTCCCACAGAGAGAGGTGACCACCTGCCATCTCCCACAGTGAGAGGTGACCAGCCAGCCTCTCCCACAGTGAGAGGTGACCAGCCAGCCTCTCCCACAGTGAGAGGTGACCAGCCGGCCTCTCCCACAGAGAGAGGTGACCAGCCATGCTCTCCCACAGAGAGAGGTGACCAGCCATGCTCTCCCACAGAGAGAGGTGACCAGCCGGCCTCTCCCACAGTGAGAGGTGACCAGCCAACCTCTCCCACAGAGAGAGGTGACCAGCCATGCTGACCAGCCGGCCTCTCCCCACAGAGAGAGGTGACCAGCCATGCTCTCCCACAGAGAGAGGTGACCAGCCAACCTCTCCCACAGAGAGAGGTGACCAGCCAGCCTCTCCCACAGAGAGAGGTGACCAGCCAGCCTCTCCCACAGAGAGAGGTGACCAGCCAGCCTCTCCCACAGTGAGAGGTGACCAGCCAGCCTCTCCCACAGTGAGAGGTGACCAGCCGGCCTCTCCCACAGAGAGAGGTGACCAGCCGGCCTCTCCCACAGTGAGAGGTGACCAGCCAGCCTCTCCCACAGTGAGAGGTGACCAGCCGGCCTCTCCCACAGAAAGAGGTGACCAGCCAGCCTCTCCCACAGTGAGAGGTGACCAGCCAGCCTCTCCCACAGTGAGAGGTGACCAGCCGGCCTCTCCCACAGAGAGAGGTGAACAGCCAGCCTCTCCCACAGTGAGAGATGACCAGCCAGCCTCTCCCACAGAGAGAGGTGACCAGCCGGCCTCTCCCACAGAGAGAGGTGACCAGCCGGCCTCTCCCACAGAGAGAGGTGACCACCTGCCATCTCCCACAGTGAGAGGTGACCAGCCAACCTCTCCCACAGTGAGAGGTGACCAGCCGGCCTCTCCCACAGAGAGAGGTGACCAGCCATGCTCTCCCACAGAGAGAGGTGACCAGCCAACCTCTCCCACAGAGAGAGGTGACCAGCCAACCTCTCCCACAGAGAGAGGTGACCAGCCAACCTCTCCCACAGAGAGAGGTGACCAGCCAACCTCTCCCACAGAGAGAGGTGACCAGCCAACCTCTCCCACAGAGAGAGGTGACCAGCCAACCTCTCCCACAGAGAGAGGTGACCAGCCAACCTCTCCCACAGAGAGAGGTGACCAGCCAACCTCTCCCACAGAGAGAGGTGACCAGCCAACCTCTCCCACAGAGAGAGGTGACCAGCCAACCTCTCCCACAGAGAGAGGTGACCAGCCAACCTCTCCCACAGAGAGAGGTGACCAGCCAACCTCTCCCACAGAGAGAGGTGACCAGCCAACCTCTCCCACAGAGAGAGGTGACCAGCCAACCTCTCCCACAGAGAGAGGTGACCAGCCAACCTCTCCCACAGAGAGAGGTGACCAGCCAACCTCTCCCACAGAGAGAGGTGACCAGCCAACCTCTCCCACAGAGAGAGGTGACCAGCCAACCTCTCCCACAGAGAGAGGTGACCAGCCAACCTCTCCCACAGAGAGAGGTGACCAGCCAACCTCTCCCACAGAGAGAGGTGACCAGCCAACCTCTCCCACAGAGAGAGGTGACCAGCCAACCTCTCCCACAGAGAGAGGTGACCAGCCAACCTCTCCCACAGAGAGAGGTGACCAGCCAACCTCTCCCACAGAGAGAGGTGACCAGCCAATCTCTCCCACAGAGAGAGGTGACCAGCCAACCTCTCCCACAGAGAGAGGTGACCAGCCAACCTCTCCCACAGAGAGAGGTGACCAGCCAACCTCTCCCACAGAGAGAGGTGACCAGCCAACCTCTCCCACAGAGAGAGGTGACCAGCCAACCTCTCCCACAGAGAGGTGTGACCAGCCATGCTCTCCCACAGAGAGAGGTGACCAGCCAGCGTCTCCCACAGAGAGAGGTGACTAGCCATGCTCTCCCACAGAGAGAGGTGACCAGCCAGCCTCTCCCACAGAGAGAGGTGACCAGCCATGCTCTCCCACAGAGAGAGGTGACTAGCCATGCTCTCCCACAGAGAGAGGTGACCAGCCAACCTCTCTGACCAGCCATCCTCTCCCACAGAGAGAGCTAGGTGACCAGCCAACCTCTCCCACAGAGTCTGGTGACCAGCCAGCCTCTCCCACAGAGAGAGGTGACCAGCCATGCTCTCCCACAGAGAGAGGTGACCAGCCAGCCTCTCCCACAGAGAGAGTTGGCCAGCCGGCCTCTCCCACAATCACCAACGTGGTGTTTGTTCATCCGTTTGTAATTAACATCCCATGAATTAGAGTAATGATTAGGTGATTAGTGTTACTGATCTCTCAAGTAAGACTTGAGATAACAAGGAGGAGAGTGAGGGCCACGAGGGAGAGGAGGGAGGAGGGTGTGGCACGTGGCACCGCCCCCCCCCCCCTCCTCACTTAGTCTTGCTGGGGCCAAATTCACGAAGCAGTTACGCAAGCACTTACGCACGTGTACATCTTTCCTCAACCTTTGACGGCTTTGGTTACATTTATTAAACAGTTTACAAGCATGAAAACTTGTCAATCAACTG
The DNA here is from genome assembly GCF_020424385.1 of Procambarus clarkii. NCBI lineage: Eukaryota > Metazoa > Arthropoda > Malacostraca > Decapoda > Cambaridae > Procambarus > Procambarus clarkii. The sequence goes on from NC_059617.1 coordinate 300,718, forward strand.
TTGTTATTGTTATAAACAGCCTCCTGGTGCTTCGGAGCTCATTAACTGTTTAATAACTGGAAACAAAGCCGCCAAAGATTGAGAAAAGATGTACGGGTTCGTAAGTGCTTTCGTGACTCTGGCTCCTGGTTCCTTAAACATACTTAAGCAATTTTCCCTGTCACAGTGCTAAGGTGGGGCGGGGGTGGGGTTAAGATTTTGGGCAGCATGGCAGGGTGGAGGCAGCACTGTCGTAGCATGGCAGGGTGGAGGCAGCACTGTCGTAGCATGGCAGGGTGGAGGCAGCACTGTCGCAGCATGGCAGGGTGGAGGCAGCACTGTCGTAGCATGGCAGGGTGGAGGCAGCACTGTCGCAGCATGGCAGGGTGGAGGCAGCACTGTCGTAGCATGGCAGGGTGGAGGCAGCACTGTCGTAGCATGGCAGGGTGGAGGCAGCACTGTCGTAGCATGGCAGGGTGGAGGCAGCACTGTCGTAGCATGGCAGGGTGGAGGCAGCACTGTCGCAGCACGGCAGGGTGGAGGCAGCACTGTCGTAGCATGGCAGGGTGGAGGCAGCACTGTCGCAGCATGGCAGGGTGGAGGCAGCACTGTCGTAGCATGGCAGGGTGGAGGCAGCACTGTCGCAGCATGGCAGGGTGGAGGCAGCACTGTCGTAGCATGGCAGGGTGGAGGCAGCACTGTCGCAGCATGGCAGGGTGGAGGCAGCACTGTCGTAGCATGGCAGGGTGGAGGCAGCACTGTCGCAGCATGGCAGGGTGGAGGCAGCACTGTCGCAGCATGGCAGGGTGGAGGCAGCACTGTCGTAGCATGGCAGGGTGGAGGCAGCACTGTCGCAGCATGGCAGGGTGGAGGCAGCACTGTCGCAGCATGGCAGGGTGGAGGCAGCACTGTCGTAGCATGGCAGGGTGGAGGCAGCACTGTCGCAGCATGGCAGGGTGGAGGCAGCACTGTCGTAGCATGGCAGGGTGGAGGCAGCACTGTCGCAGCATGGCAGGGTGGAGGCAGCACTGTCGTAGCATGGCAGGGTGGAGGCAGCACTGTCGCAGCATGGCAGGGTGGAGGCAGCACTGTCGTAGCATGGCAGGGTGGAGGCAGCACTATCGTAGCATGGCAGGGTGGAGGCAGCACTGTCGCAGCATGGCAGGGTGGAGGCAGCACTGTCGTAGCATGGCAGGGTGGAGGCAGCACTGTCGTATTAAGATCACGAATATTAAGTAAAACATCAAGGTAACATGGAGTCACTCTACTCCTGCTCTCTACACTCCTTCCCTCCTACTCCCACTTCTCTCCCACACCTCCTCCCTCCTCCCATCCCATGCCCAGTTTTCTATCCACCCTCTCCTCACTACGCCTCTCTTCCCTCATCCCTTTACTCCCATACTCCCTCAATCTACTTCACACCACCACACAGTTGACGTGAACCAACGCGTTACAAGATAAGGATTGATGAGTGTGTTAGATGAGTTGTACATCAAACTCATCAACCTCATCAAACTGTTGTGTCCTGGAGAGCACCGCAGACACAGCAGGAGACAGTCTCCAGCTTCTGCAGGCTGAGGGTCAGGGGTGTGGGATTTGTAGTTTTCTGACGCCCTATAATAAGGAACTAACTACCAACATAACAGCCACTTAGCTGTCTACACTGACAGTTGTCATTCCCAGCTGTCACTGGCAACACTGATGCCCTCTCCGTGGCGTAGTGGGCTACATGTACTCCCTGTGTTCCCCAGGTGGCTCAGACTCGGCGTGACCCGCCAGGAGTGGTCCGGCTGTCATTTACCTGTTGGAGGAGAAAATCACCAGTTTACCACTTGGGGAAAAAGAAGGAAGGGAAGGAAACCATCAGGGGGAAAGTGCCAAGCCATTACGACTATATAGCACTGGGAAGGAGTCAGGATAAGGATTTGGGATGAGACGGTGGGAAGGAATGGTGCCCAACCACTTGGACGGTCCGGGATTGAACGCCGACCTGCATGAGGAGGGAACGATGCTCTACCGTCCAGCCCAAGTGGTTGGGTGGGTAAATACAACACTATATACAGTATAATACAACAAGCACTGATACAGCTACAAATTATTTTAGCTTATCTTTCTCATCTGGTATCTTGCCACATATGAATTATATTATAAACAATGACAAGATTATTTAATTATTTATTGATATGAATTGTGGTTACCTGTAATGCAAATGTCTAATTTAATTTATCTTTAAGTAATTACAATATATCAAATATTTGTTAGATATTGATTAACCAAGTTGGAATATTGTTATTTTAGTGGTGAGTAATTTATTTACTGAGGTGAGCTGGTAAGGTCAAGGTGTGACCGCACCTGTAAGTAATGGGATTAGTGGCACAAAGAATTGGATCCAATCTTTACACCACCAACCTTCCTTATTTGATTAAGATGCAGGTATGGAGCGCTGTGTTATTGTACTAAGATGTAACCGTCTTGTTGGGCCAGTGTGTAGTGTTGTTCCCTACTGATGTTGAGGTGGTGTTGTCCACTACTGATGTTGAGGTGGTGTTGTCCACTACTGATGTTGAGGTGGTGTTGTCCACTACTGATGTTGAGGTGGTGTTGTCCACTACTGATGTTGAGGTGGTGTTGTCCACTACTGATGTTGAGGTGGTGTTGTCCACTACTGATGTTGAGGTGGTGTTGTCCACTACTGATGTTGAGGTGGTGTTGTCCACTACTGATGTTGAGGTGGTGTTGTCTACACTGTGTCAGCGTGTGTCTTCAGGCGTCAGGTGTTGCTCACACTACACTCACAACTTATGGCAACACACACTTATAGCACTAATAGTGTGTGTTGCTGTGGTGGCATAGTATTGTTTATCTTATTATTTCTCATTTATTTCTCATAAATGTGTACACATAAATATACATTTATGTGTCGTTAACACCACCATTCAGGTCACAGATGGTAACACGTGCAAATAACCAGTTTGAACATCGTGGAGTGTTGTTGTTATTGTTGTTGATTTCAGGTCGACGACGATCATGGGACGGGAAGCGTCCCGCCGTACCCGTGTACGGTTAATCGCGAAGCCCGGAAAGGGTGAAACGCCAAGCCTAATCGTGAAATAACTGCCGCCAATCACAGGAAACTAATATGCCACGCGGCAAAGAAACGGAAAAAGGCAGATGATTGGGGAGTGCCAGGAGCGCCAGGCGTCGCACAACCCACCGTGGAATAGGGACGCCAAACAGCAGTAGCAAATCCAAAACGCGGAAACAAGACGTGATCTGGCGGCCCCCAGGCGGAGGAGGCGTCCAGACGTCCACCCGTCGTCAAGGTTGAGCCAGGAGTCCATCGTGGGGCGTCCTGGGTCTAGATTCACGAAGCAGTTACGCAAACACTTACGAACCTGTACATCTTTTCTCAATCTTTGGCGGCTTTGTTTACAATTATTAAACAGTTAATGAGCTCCGAAGCACCAGGAGGCTGTTTATAACAATAACAACAGTTGAATGGCAAGTTTTCATGCTTGTAAACTGTTTAATAAATGTAACCAAAGCCGTCAAAGATTGAGGAAAATGTACACGTTCCTAAGTGCTTGCGTAACTGCTTTCGTGAATCTGGCCGCTGGTGAGGGGGGGGGAGTAATGTTTACTAAAGCAGCAGCGTCTGAACACAGAGCCGATCCACCCCACGGCCAGGTATCATAACCCGTTTTAAGGATCCATTTATACAACCGTTAACCAAACTTTTCTGGTTAAAAAATAATTTATTAAGTATATGCATTTATTTTGGAGTATTACCATGATATGCTTATAGCTTATTAGATGGACTTGTATATCCTGATACGGATCCATTAAAGAGGCGTCCCTGGGTTGGTGTACACAAAATGGTGGCAATATGGTGACCTGACACTCTCACTGTCTTGGGAGAGCTTGGCGTGTTCTACAAGCAGCCATGACTGGTCCATGTGCTCTCATAGACCATGTTACTCTCACATGTTATACTATTGGCGGACATTTTCCTCAAACGGGATGGTTGGTACAGTGTAGCAGACTGACAGTGTAACCTGCCAACCATGGCAGAGGATCAACGGCATGGTTGGTACAGTGTAGCAGACTGACAGTGTAACCTGCCAACCATGGCAGAGGATCAACGGCATGGTTGGTACAGTGTAGCAGACTGACAGTGTAACCTGCCAACCATGGCAGAGGATCAACGGCATGGTTGGTACAGTGTAGCAGACTGACAGTGTAACCTGCCAACCATGGCAGAGGATCAACGGCATGGTTGGTACAGTGTAGCAGACTGACAGTGTAACCTGCCAACCATGGCAGAGGATCAACGGCATGGTTGGTACAGTGTAGCGCATAGAGGGTGTAGTGGTAATGAAAATGATTACTATACTATGTTTATTAGCGTGAAAATGATTACCGTGCACCATACCTGGAGAGGGTTCAGGGAGTTCCTGTACTCCAAGAGCCCGCCTGGTTACTGTACTTTATTCCTGTTTTCTCACATTTATTTTGTATTTCTCTTTGTGTTTCTGTCTTCTAGAGAAGGTTAGGTAAGGGTAATGAAGAAATAGTTACATCATCTTTAGTTTTGTTTCTTAAGATCCTGACTTGAGTCACTCTCACTGTGACTTGAGTCTTCTCACTGTGTCTCACTCAGTGAGTCTCTCACTGCGTCTCACTCAGTGAGTCCCTCACTGTGTCTCACTCAGTGAGTCCCTCACTGTGTCTCACTCAGTGAGTCCCTCACTGTGTCTCACTCAGTGAGTCTCTCACTGTGTCTCACTCAGTGAGTCTCTTACACTCTCCAGTCTTTCCTTTGATTTCTTATGTTCCTGTTTTTCTAATCGCCTTATATTTTAAATTGACTTGTTTCATTGTCCTCTCTCTCTCATTCTCTCCCTCCCTCTCTCTCTCTCTCTCTCTCTCTCTCTCTCTCTCTCTCTCTCTCTCTCCCCTCCCCTCTCTCTCTCCCTCTCCTCATTCGCCAACATATTTTCGTTGCAGAAGAAGGTATAAAAAGATCATTAATCATGCTGGTATGTCGGCAGCTTCGCTCAACATTTAGATTCCGGAGGTGCGTGTTGAATTTCGCATTAGTGCGAAGGTAGCGAGTCTGATGAGAGCTGAGCACTGTGGGGAGTTGAACACTGTGGGGAGTTGAACACTGTGGGGAGTTGAACACTGTGGGGAGTTGAACACTGTGGGGAGTTGAACACTGTGGGGAGTTGAACACTGTGGGGAGTTGAACACTGTGGGGAGTTGAACACTGTGGGGAGCTGAACACTGTGGGGAGTTGAGCACTGTGGGGAGTTGAACACTGTGGGGAGTTGAACACTGTGGGGAGTTGAACACTGTGGGGAGCTGAACATTGTGGGGAGCTGAACACTGTGGGGAGTTGAACACTGTGGGGAGTTGAACACTGTGGGGAGTTGAGCACTGTGGGGAGTTGAGCACTGTGGGGAGTTGAACACTGTGGGGAGCTGAACACTGTGGGGAGCTGAACATTGTGGGGAGCTGAACATTGTGGGGAGCTGAACACTGTGGGGAGTTGAACACTGTGGGGAGCTGAACACTGTGGGGAGCTGAACACTGTGGGGAGCTGAACACTGTTCGGAGCTGAACACTGTGGGGAGCTGAACACTGTGGGGAGCTGAACACTGTGGAGAGTTGAACACTGTGGGGAGTTGAACACTGTGGGGAGCTGAACACTGTGGGGAGCTGAACACTGTGGGGAGTTGAACACTGTGGGGAGCTGAACACTGTGGGGAGCTGAACACTGTCGGGTGGGGAGTTGAACACTGTGGGGAGCTGAGTTGAACACTGTGGGGAGCTGAACACTGTGGGGAGCTGAACACTGTGGGGAGCTGAACACTGTGGGGAGCTGAACACTGTGGGGAGTTGAACACTGTGGGGAGCTGAACACTGTGGGGAGCTGAACACTGTCGGGAGTTGAACACTGTGGGGAGCTGAACACTGTGGGGAGCTGAACATTGTGGGGAGTTGAACACTGTGGGGAGTTGAACACTGTGGGGAGCTGAACACTGTGGGGAGCTGAACATTGTGGGGAGCTGAACATTGGGGGGAGTTGAACACTGTGGGGAGCTGAACACTGTGGGGAGCTGAACATTGTGGGGAGCTGAACACTGTGGGGAGTTGAACACTGTGGGGAGCTGAACACTGTGGGGAGCTGAACACTGTGGGGAGCTGAACACTGTTCGGAGCTGAACATTGTGGGGAGTTGAACACTGTGGGGAGCTGAACATTGTGGGGAGCTGAACACTGTGGGGAGTTGTACACTGTGGGGAGCTGAACACTGTGGGGAGCTGAACACCTGTTCGGAGCTGAACACTGTGGGGAGCTGAACACTGTGGGGAGTTGAACACTGTGGGGAGCTGAACACTGTGGGGAGCTGAACACTGTTCGGAGCTGAACACTGTGGGGAGCTGAACACTGTGGGGAGTTGAACACTGTGGGGAGCTGAACACTGTGGGGAGCTGAACACTGTCGGGAGTTGAACACTGTGGGGAGCTGAACACTGTGGGGAGCTGAACACTGTCGGGAGTTGAACACTGTGGGGAGTTGAACACTGTGGGGAGCTGAACACTGTGGGGAGCTGAACATTGTGGGGAGTTGAACACTGTGGGGAGCTGAACATTGTGGGGAGCTGAACACTGTGGGGAGCTGAACATTGTGGGGAGCTGAACACTTGTGGGGAGCTGAACACTGTGGGGAGCTGAACACTGTGGGGAGCTGAACACTGTGGGGAGCTGGGGGAGCTGAACACTGAGCTGAACACTGTGGGGAGCTGAACACTTGTGGGGAGTTGAACACTGTGGGGAGTTGAACACTGTGGGGAGCTGAACACTGTGGGGAGCTGAACATTGTGGGGAGCTGAACATTGTGGGGAGCTGAACACTGTGGGGAGCTGAACATTGTGGGGAGCTGAACACTGTGGGGAGCTGAACACTGTGGGGAGTTGAACATTGTGGGGAGCTGAACACTGTGGGGAGTTGAACATTGTGGGGAGCTGAACACTGTGGGGAGCTGAACATTGTGGGGAGTTGAACACTGTGGGGAGTTGAACACTGTGGGGAGCTGAACACTGTGGGGAGTTGAACACTGTGGGGAGCTGAACACTGTGGGGAGTTGAACACTGTGGGGAGCTGAACATTGTGGGGAGCTGAACACTGTGGGGAGTTGAACATTGTGGGGAGCTGAACACTGTGGGGAGCTGAACACTGTGGGGAGTTGAACACTGTGGGGAGCTGAACATTGTGGGGAGCTGAACACTGTGGGGAGTTGAACACTGTGGGGAGCTGAACATTGTGGGGAGCTGAACACTGTGGGGAGTTGAACATTGTGGGGAGCTGAACACTGTGGGGAGCTGAACACTGTGGGGAGTTGAGCACTGTGGGGAGTTGAACACTGTGGGGAGCTGAACACTGTGGGGAGCTGAACACCCTAGGATGTCGAACACTAGAACACAGAATACGGAAGTGAAGGTGAAGATATAAATGAAGTAGGAAGGAAGAAAGGGGAGATGAAAAAGATAATACATCAGTAAGAGATAAGTAAAAGGATGAAGGAACGAGGAAGTAAGCCAGACTGAACGAGACCCGTCGACGCGCCGAGAGCACCAGCAGGAAGGAGAGGCAGCGAGATGAAGACTTCCTGGGAGGGCGTCTAGGTCTGACCAGACGGGGTGAACAGATGCATAAGATGAAGAGAGGATAAAGTATAGGCAGAAGGAATTAAGATAGTGCCACTGACAGGAAGAAAACGTGAATATTGGGCCTAGATATGATCCCAGACAACCACAACAAGGCAAGTAGCGTAATAATATACCAGAGGGAAGAACATAGGGAGGTGGGCGGAGGGAGGTTAGTGGTAGTTCAGGTCAGTGCCCCGGTTGTACACTGACGGACCTGAGTAAAGAACAACCAGATCAGGGAGGAGAGGCGCAGGGGGTCACTGCCAGGGGTGTTACTGCCAGGGGTGTTACTGCCAGCGGTGTTACTGCCAGGGGTGTCACTGCCAGGGGTGTCACTGCCAGGGGTGTTACTGCCAGGGGTGTCACTGCCAGGGGTGTCACTGCCAGGGGTGTCACTGCCAGGGGTGTTACTGCCAGGGGTGTTACTGCCAGCGGTGTTACTGCCAGGGGTGTCACTGCCAGGGGTGTCACTGCCAGGGGTGTTACTGCCAGGGGTGTCACTGCCAGGGGTGTCACTGCCAGGGGTGTTACTGCCAGGGGTGTTACTGCCAGGGGTGTCACTGCCAGGGGTGTCACTGCCAGGGGTGTCACTGTCAGGGGTGTCACTGCCAGGGGTGTCACTGTCAGGGGTGTCACTGCCAGGGGTGTTACTGCCAGGGGTGTTACTGCCAGGGGTGTCACTGCCAGGGGTGTCACTGCCAGGGGTGTCACTGCCAGGGGTGTCACTGTCAGGGGTGTTACTGCCAGGGGTGTCACTGCCAGGGGTGTCACTGCCAGGGGTGTCACTGCCAGGGGTGTCACTGTCAGGGGTGTCACTGCCAGGGGTGTCACTGCCAGGGGTGTCACTGTCAGGGGTGTCACTGCCATGGGTGTCACTGCCAGGGGTGTCACTGTCAGGGGTGTCACTGCCAGGGGTGTCACTGTCAGGGGTGTTACTGCCAGGGGTGTCACTGCCAGGGGTGTCACTGTCAGGGGTGTCACTGTCAGGGGTGTCACTGCCAGGGGTGTCACTATCAGGGGTGTCACTGTCAGGGGTGTCACTGCCAGGTGTGTCACTGTCAGGGGTGTTACTGCCAGGGGTGTCACTGCCAGGGGTGTCACTGCCAGGGGTGTCACTGTCAGGGGTGTCACTGTCAGGGGTGTCACTGCCAGGGGTGTCACTGTCAGGGGTGTCACTGTCAGGGGTGTCACTGCCAGGGGTGTCACTGTCAGGGGTGTTACTGCCAGGGGTGTTACTGCCAGGGGTGTCACTGTCAGGGGTCATTGTCAGGGGTCATTGGCAGGGGTAACTGTCAGGGGTCACTGCCAGGGGTGTTACTGCCAGGGGTGTCACTGCCAGGGGTGTCACTGCCAGGGGTGTCACTTCCAGGGGTGTCACTGCCAGGGGTGTCACTGCCAGGGGTGTTACTGCCAGGGGTGTCACTGCCAGGGGTGTCACTTCCAGGGGTGTCACTGCCAGGGGTGTCACTGCCAGGGGTGTTACTGCCAGGGGTGTCACTGCCAGGGGTGTCACTGCCAGGGGTGTCAAGAAATGGGTCAAGAGGGGCAACAAGCTATGAGAGCAGGCGCAAGAGAATGCTACACACGTACAGCAGGATAATGGGCTCAACCAAGCTGGAGAGGGAAGAAACTCAAGCGAAGGAAGAAACTCAGGCGAGGGAAGAAACTCAAGCGAAGGAAGAAACTCAGGCGAGGGAAGAAACTCAAGCAGAGGGAAGAAACTCAGGCGAACGAAGAAACTCAGGCGAGGGAAGAAACTCAGGCGAGGGAAGGAACTCAGGCGAGGGAAGAAACTCCAGGCGAGAGAGGTGAGTGACCAGATCAACCCTCACCAGTGCCTCCCTCAGGAACAGTATGACCCCATCAAGTGTAATGACCTAACCCCCTCCCCCCCCCCTCGGATAGAAACTGAGCCGTCCACTGGAAATCAATGTTACATAAATTCTATACACAAATGCAGACTGAATTGCAAATAAGAGTGTAGAACTGGAGGATGATGCAACATACCATTATAATTGGAAAAAAATTAACGTAAACAAGCCTGCAGTATTCCTCAATGCATCCCAGGTAGTGAGGAAAGATATGATAACAACAATCAGGGCTGAGGAGTACCTCTACTGTATACCAATATTAAAGCATACATGGGAGAATACATATTATATACAGCAAGGGTTGTATGGGTTGGTTACAATCCTAAACAAAATACAAGCAACGAGCGCTCCGAGACGTCTGCCACAGTGGCAAGGGAAACGTGCTACCTGTAGTCCGTGCTACCCGTAGCCCCGTGCTACCTGTAGCCCCGTGCTACCTGTAGCCCCGTGCTACCTGTAGCCCCGTGCTACCTGTAGTCCCGTGCCACCTGTAGCCCCGTGCCACCTGTAGCCCCGTGCTACCTGTAGCCCCGTGCTACCTCTAGCCCCGTGCTACCTGTAGCCCCGTGCTACCTGTAGCCCCGTGCTACCTCTAGCCCCGTGCTACCTGTAGCCCCGTGCTACCTGTAGCCCCGTGCCACCTGTAGCCCCGTGCCACCTGTAGCCCCGTGCCACCTGTAGCCCCGTGCTACCTGTAGCCCCGTGCTACCTGTAGCCCCGTGCTACCTGTAGCCCCGTGCTACATGTAGTCCGTGCTACCTGTAGCCCCGTGCTACCTGTAGCCCGTGCTACCTGTAGTCCGTGCTACCTGTAGCCCCGTGCTACCTGTAGCCCCGTGCTACCTGTAGCCCCGTGCTACCTGTAGCCCCGTGCTACCTGTAGCCCGTGCTACCTGTAGTCCGTGCTACCTGTAGTCCGTGCTACCTGTAGCCCCGTGCTACCTGTAGTCCGTGCTACCTGTAGCCCCGTGCTACCTGTAGTCCGTGCTACCTGTAGCCCCGTGCTACCTGTAGCCCGTGCTACCTGTAGCCCCGTGCTACCTGTAGCACGTGCTACCTAAGGTCCGTGCTACCTGTAGCCCCGTGCTACCTGTAGCCCCGTGCTACCTGTAGCCCGTGCTACCTGTAGTCCGTGCTACCTGTAGCCCCGTGCTACCTGTAGTCCGTGCTACCTGTAGCCCCGTGCTACCTGTGGCCCGTGCTACCTGTAGCCCCGTGCTACCTGTAGCACGTGCTACCTAAGGTCCGTGCTACGTGTAGCCCGTACTTCCTGTAGCCTCGTGCTACCTGTAGCCCCGTGCTACCTGTAGCCCGTGCTACCTGTAGCCCCGTGCTACCTGTAGCACGTGCTACCTAAGGTCCGTGCTACCTGTAGCCCGTGCTACCTGTAGCCCGTGCTACCTGTAGCCCCGTCCTACCTGTAGCCCGTGCTACCTGTAGCCCCGTGCTACCTGTAGCACGTGCTACCTGTGGCCCGTGCTACCTGTAGCCCGTGCTACCTGTAGCCCGTGCTACCTGTAGCCCCGTGCTACCTGTAGCCCGTACTTCCTGTAGCCTCGTGCTACCTGTATCCCGTGCTACCTGTAGCCCCGTGCTACCTGTAGCCCCGTGCTACCTGTAGCACGTGCTACCTGTAGTCCGTGCTACCTGTAGCCCCGTGCTACTTGTAGCCCCGTGCTACCTGTAGCCCCGTGCTACCTGTAGCCCCGTGCTACCTGTAGCCCGTGCTACCTGTAGCCCCGTGCTACCTGTAGCCCCGTGCTACCTGTAGCCCCGTGCTACCTGTAGCCCCGTGCTACCTGTAGTCCGTGCTTCCTGTAGCCTCGTGCTACCTGGAACTTTTTGTTCTGAATAACTGAATCTACAACAACAACGACCCTGAAAGCAGATGACAAGTCACAATAACGGGGCTGAAGGATGTTGACCAGACCACACACCAGGAGGTTAAGAGACGGCGACGGTTGGGTCCGTGGCGGACCATTACCAAGTCCATTGTGATAATCGACTTGATAATGGGTCCAGGTCGTACCGAAACGTCGTTGTCTCTTCAATTTCTAGTGTGTGGTTTAGTCAATACTTCTCCTTGTGAGCCAATTACAGACCAGCTCCTGTGCCAGGTAAGTCCACTACGGGCTCACCATAGCCCGTGCTACTTGCCACTTTTTGTTCCCAGTTGCTGACTCTAAAAACAACAATCTTGTTAGCTCAGTATTCCTGTGTCAGTGCAACTGAGTATTCCTCAAGATGTCACACTAAGGACGAAACGTCGAGCA
>NC_059617.1:315053-340053 GCF_020424385.1 Procambarus clarkii
AGGCTGCTTGATGCTGACTTGGTCCTGACTTGGAGGCTGCTTGGTGTTGACTTGGTGTTGCCTTGGTGCTGACTTGGAGGCTGCTTGGTGCTGACTTGGAGGCTGCTTGGAGGCTGCTTGGTCCTGACTTGGAGGCTGCTTCGTGCTGACTTGGAGGCTGCTTGGTGCTGACTTGGAGGCTGCTTGGAGGCTGCTTGGTCCTGACTTGGAGGCTGCTTCGTGCTGACTTGGAGGCTGCTTGGTGCTGACTTGGAGGCTGCTTTCTGCTGACTTGGAGGCTGCTTGGTGCTGCCTTGGAGGCTGCTTGGTGCTGCCTTGGAGGCTGCTTGGTGCTGCCTTGGAGGCTGCCTGACCCATGACCCATGGTGGCACTCCTCGCTCTGACCCACGGTGGCACTCCCCGCCCTGACCCACGGTGGCACTCCTCACCCTGACCCACGGTGGCACTCCTCGCCCTGACCCACGGTGGCACTCCTCGCCCTGACCCACGGTGGCACTCCTCGCCCTGACCCACGGTGGCACTCCCCGCCCTGACCCACGGTGGCACTCCTCGTCCTGACCCACGGTGGCACTCCCCGCCCTGACCCACGGTGGCACTCTTCACCCTGACCCACGGTGGCACTCCCCGCCCTGACCCACGGTGGCACTCTTCACCCTGACCCACGGTGGCACTCCTCGTCCTGACCCACGGTGGCACTCCCCGCCCTGACCCACGGTGGCACTCTTCACTCTGACCCACGGTGGCACTCCCCGCCCTGACCCACGGTGGCACTCCTCGCTCTGACCCACGGTGGCACTCCCCGCCCTGACCCACGGTGGCACTCCTCGTCCTGACCCACGGTGGCACTCCTCGTCCTGACCCACGGTGGCACTCCCCGCCCTGACCCACGGTGGCACTCCTCGTCCTGACCCACGGTGGCACTCCCCGCCCTGACCCACGGTGGCACTCCTCCCCCTGACCCACGGTGGCACTCCTCGTCCTGACCCACGGTGGCACTCCTCGTCCTGACCCACGGTGGCACTCCTCACTCTGACCCACGGTGGCACTCCTCGCCCTGACCCACGGTGGCACTCCTCGCCCTGACCCACGGTGGCACTCCTCGCCCTGACCCACGGTGGCACTCCTCGCCCTGACCCACGGTGGCACTCCTCGCCCTGACCCACGGTGGCACTCCTCGCCCTGACCCACGGTGGCACTCCCCGCCCTGACCCACGGTGGCACTCCTCCCCCTGACCCACGGTGGCACTCCTCGTCCTGACCCACGGTGGCACTCCTCGTCCTGACCCACGGTGGCACTCCTCACTCTGACCCACGGTGGCACTCCTCACTCTGACCCACGGTGGCACTCCTCGCCCTGACCCACGGTGGCACTCCTCGCCCTGACCCACGGTGGCACTCCTCGCCCTGACCCACGGTGGCACTCCTCGCCCTGACCCACGGTGGCACTCCTCGCCCTGACCCACGGTGGCACTCTTCACCCTGACCCACGGTGGCACTCTTCACCCTGACCCACGGTGGCACTCTTCACCCTGACCCACGGTGGCACTCCTCACCCTGACCCACGGTGGCACTCCTCACCCTGACCCACGGTGGCACTCCTCACCCTGACCCACGGTGGCACTCCTCACCCTGACCCACGGTGGCACTCCTCACCCTGACCCACGGTGGCACTCCTCGTCCTGACCCACGGTGGCACTCCTCGTCCTGACCCACGGTGGCACTCCCCGCCCTGACCCACGGTGGCACTCCCCGCCCTGACCCACGGTGGCACTCCTCGCTTTGACCCACGGTGGCACTCCTAGTCATGACCCACGGTGGCACTCCTCGTCCTGACCCACGGTGGCACTCCTCGTCCTGACCCACGGTGGCACTCCCCGCCCTGACCCACGGTGGCACTCCTCGTCCTGACCCACGGTGGCACTCCTCGTCCTGACCCACAGTGGCACTCCCCGCCCTGACCCACGGTGGCACTCCCCGCCCTGACCCATGGTGGCACTCCCCGCCCTGACCCACGGTGGCACTCTTCACCCTGACCCACGGTGGCACTCCCCGCCCTGACCCATGGTGGCACTCCCCGCCCTGACCCACGGTGGCACTCTTCACTCTGACCCACGGTGGCACTCCCCGCCCTGACCCATGGTGGCACTCTTCACCCTGACCCACGGTGGCACTCCTCGCCCTGACCCACGGTGGCACTCTTCACCCTGACCCACGGTGGCACTCCCCGCCCTGACCCACGGTGGCACTCTTCACCCTGACCCACGATGGCACTCTTCACTCTGATCCACGGTGGCACTCCCCACCTTGACCCACCGTGGCACTCCTCGCCCTGACCCACGGTGGCACTCCCCACCCTGACCCACGGTGGCACTCCTCACTCTGACCCACGGTGGCACTCCTCACTCTGACCCACGGTGGCACTCCTCACTCTGACCCACGGTGGCACTCCTCACCCTGACCCACGGTGGCACTCCTCGCTGTGATTACACTGGATCTGATTCAGTTGAACTCTAGAAATCACTTGTTACATAATTCTTGTAGTGTGGCCAGGTCACCTCCACCGTCTCACAGACCTGCTCGATGGACCTTCCTCACACAACCTTCAAATACATCAGAATGTATGATACTGTATGAGTATGATGTATGAAGGGCTCCAGAACCCTCTTTAGCAAGAACTTGTCACTGTCAAGTGTCTTACTCTCTCTCTCTGCCTTCTGGAGTCCAACACCTGTTATCTGTCTGTCTGTCTGTCCGTCTGTCCAAGTAATCTTATTGGGGGAATTGTGACAATGGCTTCCTGATAGTCCAAGAATGTGTAGCCTACCCACCGTAGTCTTGTCTGATTAAGTATGTCTTCTTTTTTGAAAGTTTCTCAGGGTTGTGAGGCAAGAGTGCATGTCCTTCAACCCGTGATGTACCTCTAGAGGTGTTCTCGTGGCCTCTTTCGCACCATCTTCTCCTTCCTCTCTCCTTTTCAGTCGTTGGTTGTCTTCAAACTTTCTGGTAGTTCCCAGGGACTTGTGTGTCTTTCTCAGTAGCAAGCGCAAGGACGCTAACCTTGACGTCGCTACCATTGGGCCGTGTCTGTCAAGGTGTGCTGTCAGCACTGTGTCGTCACCGTCAAGGTGTGCTGTCACCACTGTCCGTCACCGTCAAGGTGTGCTGTCACCACTGTGTCGTCACCGTCAAGGTGTGCTGTCACCACCGTCAAGGTGTGCTGTCAGCACTGTGTCGTCACCGTCAAGGTGTGTGTCTGTCAGCACTGTGTCGTCACCGTCAAGGTGTACTGTCACTACTGTGCCGTCACCGTCAAGGTGTGCTGTCAGCACTGTGTCGTCACCGTCAAGGTGTGCTGTCAGCACTGTGTCGTCACCGTCAAGGTGTGCTGTGACCACTGTGCCGTCACCGTCAAGGTGTGCTGTCAGCACTGTGTCGTCACCGTCAAGGTGTACTGTCACTACTGTGCCGTCACCGTCAAGGTGTGCTGTCACCACTGTGCCGTCACCGTCAAGGTGTGCTGTCACCACTGTGCCGTCACCGTCAAGGTGTGCTGTCACCACTGTGCCGTCACCGTCAAGGTGTGCTGTCAGCACTGTGTCGTCACCGTCAAGGTGTACTGTCACTACTGTGCCGTCACCGTCAAGGTGTGCTGTCAGCACTGTGTCGTCACCGTCAAGGTGTGCTGTCAGCACTGTGTCGTCACCGTCAAGGTGTGCTGTGACCACTGTGCCGTCACCGTCAAGGTGTGCTGTCAGCACTGTGTCGTCACCGTCAAGGTGTACTGTCACTACTGTGCCGTCACCGTCAAGGTGTGCTGTCAGCACTGTGTCGTCACCGTCAAGGTGTGCTGTCACCACTGTGTCGTCAACGTCAAGGTGTGCTGTGACCACTGTGCCGTCACCGTCAAGGTGTGCTGTCACCACTGTGCCGTCACCGTCAAGGTGTGCTGTCACCACTGTGTCGTCACCGTCAAGGTGTGCTGTCAGCACTGTGTCGTCACCGTCAAGGTGTGCTGTCACCACTGTGCCGTCACCGTCAAGGTGTGCTGTCAGCACTGTGTCGTCACCGTCAAGGTGTGCTGTCAGCACTGTGTCGTCACCGTCAAGGTGTGCTGTCACCACTGTGTCGTCACCGTCAAGGTGTGCTGTCACCACTGTGTCGTCACCGTCAAGGTGTGCTGTGACCACTGTGCCGTCACCGTCAAGGTGTGCTGTCACCACTGTGCCGTCACCGTCAAGGTGTGCTGTCACCACTGTGTCGTCACCGTCAAGGTGTGCTGTGACCACTGTGCCGTCACCGTCAAGGTGTGCTGTCACCACTGTGCCGTCACCGTCAAGGTGTGCTGTCACCACTGTGTCGTCACCGTCAAGGTGTGCTGTCACCACTGTGCCGTCACCGTCAAGGTGTGCTGTCAGCACTGTGTCGTCACCGTCAAGGTGTGCTGTCAGCACTGTGTCGTCACCGTCAAGGTGTGCTGTCAGCACTGTGTCGTCACCGTCAAGGTGTGCTGTGACTACTGTGCCGTCACCGTCAAGGTGTGCTGTGACCACTGTGCCGTCACCGTCAAGGTGTGCTGTGACCACTGTGCCGTCACCGTCAAGGTGTGCTGTCACCACTGTGTCGTCACCGTCAAGGTGTGCTGTCACCACTGTGTCGTCACCGTCAAGGTGTGCTGTCACCACTGTGCCGTCACCGTCAAGGTGTGCTGTCACCACTGTGCCGTCACCGTCAAGGTGTGCTGTCACCACTGTGTCGTCACCGTCAAGGTGTGCTGTCACCACTGTGTCGTCACCGTCAAGGTGTGCTGTCACCACTGTGCCGTCACCGTCAAGGTGTGCTGTCACCACTGTGCCGTCACCGTCAAGGTGTGCTGTGACCACTGTGTCGTCACCGTCAAGGTGTGCTGTGACTACTGTGCCGTCACCGTCAAGGTGTGCTGTCACCACTGTGTCGTCACCGTCAAGGTGTGCTGTCAGCACTGTGTCGTCACCGTCAAGGTGTGCTGTGACCACTTTGCCGTCACCGTCAAGGTGTGCTTTGACCACTTTGCCGTCACCGTCAAGGTGTGCTGTCACCACTGTGCCGTCACCGTCAAGGTGTGCTGTCACCACTGTGCCGTCACCGTCAAGGTGTGCTGTCACCACTGTGCCGTCACCGTCAAGGTGTGCTGTCACCACTGTGCCGTCACCGTCAAGGTGTGCTGTCACCACTGTGCCGTCACCGTCAAGGTGTGCTGTCACCACTGTGTCGTCACCGTCAAGGTGTGCTGTGACTACTGTGCCGTCACCGTCAAGGTGTGCTGTCACCGTCAAGGTGTGCTGTCACCACTGTGCCGTCACCGTCAAGGTGTGCTGTCACCACTGTGCCGTCACCGTCAAGGTGTGCTATCACCACTGTGCCGTCACCGTCAAGGTGTGCTGTCACCACTGTGCCGTCACCGTCAAGGTGTGCTGTGACTACTGTGCCGTCACTGTCAAGGTGTGCTGTGACCACTGTGCCGTCACTGTCAAGGTGTGCCATCACCGTCAAGGTGTGCTGTCACCACTGTGCCATCACCGTCAAGGTGTGCTGTCACCACTGTGCCATCACCGTCAAGGTGTGCTGTCACCACTGTTGTCGGAAAATCCGACACCATTTAATAATCATACAGATAATAGCTGTATTGTATAAACAAGTTACCCATAGAAAACGTAACTTGTAGTGGAATTACCATCTAAAGAAAACGGGATATCATCACCACATACTATTATATTCACCAGCTATTCTGCTGGGAATTATTCTTAAATACATTAGTCTTTGGACTTTACCATCATTAAACATCTCATATAAATTAACTTAATTATCAGTATTAAAGTAGAGTAAATGTGACCCTTCTATCACTTGCTGACATCTGGACAATGTAAGCCAGGCGTCAGGCAGGGTGAGGGAGGGCAGCCATTGTTTGTTCTAGATCAGAGGCGCAGGGAGCAATTCGGCTCCTGTTAATTTTACTTGGACGAAGTGTTATGGAAACCAAAGGTGTACCATTATCACATGCTGTCAACAAATTCAAGTTAAGTGTTCTTTCCGAAACCCATGTATCTTTCATTTATGGCCATTAATGTCATTATATAGGGTGACCCGGTTAGAGCACGTGGTAGCCTCAAACTAAAGGTAATTAAGCCAGGTCTTTAAGGTTCCATGTACAGTGTTTACTCTGATATAGCTTGTCATATATAGGTATCTGGCTTTACAGCTAGCGCCCTTTTGACAGGTCAAGACGAAAAAGCATGCTTTGTACATCAGTTACCAGGGTGATGGAAGCTACCTCAAAGAGGATAATTTGGTGTCTACACCCTAGTTATACCTGGTGGACTAACCTGCTGTACTATAAGATAAGGAACCTTTTCAATGTATGTAGTTAATACTGTAGTTTGATTGGCTGCATATATATAAATTAAATTAATATAAACCCCCCTAATGTGTAGAGGATCGATTTGTGAGATTATGAGATTATTGCAGAAATACAGTCCACTTATCATTATACAAATTGCTATCGAAGTATATAAATTAACGTAAATATAAATTCATATAAATTAAATAAATATAAATCTCACAGGTCGGTTCCCACATTATTTGGTCCTTCGAACCGGATTATTCGGTCCTTTGAACCCACATTTGGTCATCTTAGTACCGGATGAACCAGTTAACCAGTGGATTCATTAAATAAACTAGTGCAGTGTGATTTAAACAAAGGCCAGCCAGTCAAAGACAGCGGCGTTGCCTCGTGGGAGCTCAGGAGCCCCCTCTTAACTGAGTTCAGCTTCGTCAGCGGTTTCATGCACACCCACAGATATTTGGTGGCGTGTTATTTCGTGAAATGACAGCGCTAATATTGAAGCCAGCCAAATTAGTGACTGTGTCTTCGCGATATTGTTCACGGATTTCGTGGTGTTAAATTTCGCGAGAGATTATCTACGAATTTTGTGGAGTTTATTTCGCGAGGTCACTAATAATATTTAATACTTCTTGATAATATTATAAGTTTCATAGAGGCTAATTAAGAGGCTATTATCAATAATTGTGTATATTATTTCTCCAAAATAGAGAATTATTTAATATATATTGCACTAGTGATCACAGTATAATATTTACTAATTGCCAACCCACAACAGGGTAGGATATTTACCATTGACTAGTTGAACTATTATTGCTCATCCTAGTCCCATTATTACCATAGTCAGTTGTACTATATTGAATAACCTAACACCATTAATGAATGGTCCAGACCCTATTTTGGGTGTAATTTTTATCAACTCGAATTGAGTTGTATATATAATAATTTACTTATGATCATTACACCTTTGAGTGATTAATTAGTGTCTATTCCATCCTAGGGTGATATAGAAGAGCTAACCTAAAGGTACTTCCAGTGACACTGGTTTATCACTCAAATCATTAGTGTGTATGATTGTATATATATAATGTGTATTAATTTTAAGTGCTAACCTCTAGTAGAGGTAGGATTATTGCCTAGTGAGTGCAGAATTTTACCCTAGGCTACCATTAGAGCTTGTTCAGTATTATGAACAGCCCAAGTACAAGTCCCACAAGGCTTCACCAACTAGCCAGTATGGATAATGCAGGGAGAATGAAAAGAACCCTTGCAGGTCTTAAAGGCCACTTAACAAGACAGATCAAGAAATGTGAAGATTTGTCACAACAATCAACAGTTGATTATGCTGACCTGGAAAGCTATTATCAAGCAGCTGCAGGTAAATTTGAGCAAATCAAATGCCAAATAGCAACATATGTGGCTGAACTTGCCAACACCAATTTATCAGAAACAGAAATAGACGACATTATGGTTGATCTAGCGAATTATGAAGATCACACTCAGGCCACGTTACAGCCTTATGTCAAATTAATTGCCCAGAACAAGGCAACAGCAACAACAACAACAGTTGCATCTAATACGAGTCAAGCAGAAGCTCGACTCCCTCCAATTAATTTACCCACTTTCTCAGGAAAAGATGAGGAAGATTGGGACGAATTTTGGAACAAATTCGTTGACCTTGTGGACTCAAAACAATCTTTACCAAAGAGTAGTAAATTCTCTTATTTGCAAGGCCAATTATCAGGTGAGGCTAAAACAGTAGTATCCCATCTGAGATTAACTAATGACGGCTATGATCTGGCAGTAAAACTCCTCAAGGATAATTATGCTGATCCAGAAGTAAGAACATCACATTTAGTTCATGAGCTGTTGCATTTACCCCCACCGGAGGCTTCAGCTGATTCACTCCAAGTCTTCAAGGTGGAGGTAGAATCATTGATCAATGCCCTCAGCCTGACAGCAGATACAAACGGGGCTGAGTGGGTCTTGAGAATAATTGTCCAGGAGAAAATACCTAGGGACATATTGAGACAAATGAGTGCTCATTACAATAAAAGTATCTTATCTATGAATGAAATATCTGAAGGTTTAAAGTCAGTAGTTCATCAATTACGAACACATGACAAATTAAAACCACCAAGTAAACCCTCAGAAACCAATAATAGTAAACCACAGAGTACCAAAGGTACTCCAAATCAATCAAGACAATATAATTCAACACCAAAGTGGAACAGTAGCAGTGTGGGCGTATATGCAGTGGGACCCTCCAAGCCTATAGTTACTGTGTCATCCAAGAACGTGACACCAAAGGGTACAGGAAGCTATGGAACATGTTTGTTCTGCAATGAGAAACATTCAATGTACCACTGCCCTAATTTTCCTGATAGTGACGCCCGTGTTGAGCGACTCAAAGATTTGCAACATTGCACGAGGTGCCTCAGGAAACATAACATCAAGGACTGTGATACCCAATTACACACCTGTAATAGGTGTAACAAAGGTCAGCACTATGCAGCATTGTGCAGAGACACCAAAACAACGTCTCCAAACCCCAAGGTGGAAGATAGCATTCCCACCACAGTACAGTACTGCAAGGTGCAACAAACAAAGAGTGTCCAATCGGCAAAGTCTAAAGGTAATACGACTTTGCCTACTGCCCAAATTACCATCCTGAATAAGAGGGCCAAGGTCCATACCCGTGGGTTGTTTGACCAAGGATCCCAGAGAACATATATCACTAAAAAGCTGGCAGATGAATTACAATTAAGGCCTGTAGCCCAGATGTCACTCAACATCTCAGGGTTTGTAACAGATGCAGGACCTCAAGTCTACCAGGTGGTACAACCATCAGTACGCTTAGGCAGGTACGTCTGTCGAGTACAAGCCATTGTGGTAGACAAAATACCAGTAGACCTACAAGTTCAAGGTCTGAGAGCAACAGCCAAATTCCTGAGAAATAGAGGAATAAAATTGGCAGATAATATTAAGTCTGATCACCTCACCGACTTCGGTCTCCTTGTAGGGACAGACTATTGTCATCGATTCATCGGTAGCCCTACTAAATATCAGGGTATAACCATGTTAAACTCTGCAGGAGGTAAATTACTCTCAGGCCCAGTATCAAGCCTGAGGAGACCTATGCCTGCAGATAAACAATACCAATAGAAATCTAAATTTGTCAGCTGATTATATTTCTCCAGTAGCATTATACTAAGGAGATTACAGCTGACTATACCAACAGAGGTTGATGTTAGTATCATCATTTGAAGCTGAAGATGATTTCATGAGGCCTCAGTGGCAAATCAGTGAACAGTAGCTTAAACAGCTACAAGTCACTGCGACCAATGTCACTGAACCCACTGCAGTCTCAGAACCATACTTTACTTTAATGATGAGCTATTCAATCTTCTGAATCAATTAACTAAATTAAACCCCAATAAATCTGATGACTGATTTGATACATTTATTATTTAATCAAGATGTATTCCATGGGCCTCAGTGTTTATATATCAGTGACCAGTTACCTGAACAAACTTCAAGTTATATCTAATGTCACTGATCTCACTGCAGTCCCTGAATCATACTTGACTGTAGTACTTGATCACATCCAGTCTTCTGGGTTAAATATATGTATTTAGGCTTGAATATTAGCCTTTCAAGAGTTGACAGGGAAATGAAATTGCATTAGACTTCTAACCCCTGCAACTCTAGTACGGGACATCCGTCCTGTACGAACAGACGCACAAATGTGTGATTACTAACTACTAACATCAAATTAATCTAATAATTCGAAGGAGGAGTATCAGTGTTCATCTGTTCTAATTAGGACTTCGACCCGTGAGCAGCCCCTGGGGAATTATGTCGGAAAATCCGACACCATTTAATAATCATACAGATAATAGCTGTATTGTATAAACAAGTTACCCATAGAAAACGTAACTTGTAGTGGAATTACCGTCTAAAGAAAACGGGATATCATCACCACATACTATTATATTCACCAGCTATTCTGCTGGGAATTATTCTTAAATACATTAGTCTTTGGACTTTACCATCATAAAACATCTCATATAAATTAACTTAATTATAAGTATTAAAGTAGAGTAAATGTGACCCTTCTATCACTTACTGACATCTGGACAATGTAAGCCAGGCGTCAGGCAGGGTGAGGGAGGGCAGCCATTGTTTGTACTAGATCAGAGGCGCAGGGAGCAATTCGGCTCCTGTTAATTTTACTTGGACGAAGTGTTATGGAAACCAAAGGTGTACCATTATCACACGCTGTCAACAAATTCAAGTTAAGTGTTCTTTCCGAAACCCATGTATCTTTCATTTATGGCCATTAATGTCATTATATAGGGTGACCCGGTTAGAGCACGTGGTAGCCTCAAACTAAAGGTAATTAAGCCAGGTCTTTAAGGTTCCATGTACAGTGTTTTCTCTGATATAGCTTGTCATATATAGGTATCTGGCTTTACAGCTAGCGCCCTTTTGACAGGTCAAGACGAGGAAGCATGCTTTGTACATCAGTTACCAGGGTGATGGAAGCTACCTCAAAGAGGATAATTTGGTGTCTACACCCTAGTTATACCTGGGGGACTAACCTGCTGTACTATAAGATAAGGAACCTTTCAATGTATGTAGTTAATACTGTAGTTTGATTGGCTGCATATATATAAATTAATTTAATATAAACCCCCCTAATGTGTAGAGGATCGATTTGTGAGATTATGAGATTATTGCAGAAATACAGTCCACTTATCATTATACAAATTGCTATCGAAGTATATAAATTAACGTAAATATAAATTCATATAAATTAAATAAATATAAATCTCACAGGTCGGTTCCCACAACTGTGCCGTCACCGTCAAGGTGTGCTGTCACCACTGTGCCGTCACCGTCAAGGTGTGCTGTCACCACTGTGCCGTCACCGTCAAGGTGTGCTGTCACCACTGTGCCGTCACCGTCAAGGTGTGCTGTCACCACTGTGCCGTCACCGTCAAGGTGTGCTGTCACCACTGTGCCGTCACCGTCAAGGTGTGCTGTCACCACTGTGCCGTCACCGTCAAGGTGTGCTGTCACCACTGTGTCGTCACCGTCAAGGTGTGCTGTGACTACTGTGTCGTCACCGTCAAGGTGTGTTGTCACCACTGTGCCGTCACCGTCAAGGTGTGCTGTCACCACTGTGCCGTCACCGTCAAGGTGTGCTGTCACCACTGTGCCGTCACCGTCAAGGTGTGCTGTCACCACTGTGTCGTCACCGTCAAGGTGTGCTGTCACCACTGTGTCGTCACCGTCAAGGTGTGCTGTGACTACTGTGCCGTCACTGTCAAGGTGTGCTGTCACCACTGTGCCGTCACCGTCAAGGTGTGCTGTGACTACTGTGCCGTCACCGTCAAGGTGTGCTGTCACCACTGTGCCGTCACCGTCAAGGTGTGCTGTGACCACTGTGCCGTCACCGTCAAGGTGTGCTGTCACCACTGTGCCGTCACCGTCAAGGTGTGCTGTCACCACTGTGCCGTCACCGTCAAGGTGTGCTGTCACCACTGTGTCGTCACCGTCAAGGTGTGCTGTGACTACTGTGTCGTCACCGTCAAGGTGTGTTGTCACCACTGTGCCGTCACCGTCAAGGTGTGCTGTCACCACTGTGCCGTCACCGTCAAGGTGTGCTGTCACCACTGTGCCGTCACCGTCAAGGTGTGCTGTCACCACTGTGTCGTCACCGTCAAGGTGTGCTGTGACTACTGTGTCGTCACCGTCAAGGTGTGTTGTCACCACTGTGTCGTCACCGTCAAGGTGTGCTGTCACCACTGTGCCGTCACCGTCAAGGTGTGCTGTCACCACTGTGTCGTCACCGTCAAGGTGTGCTGTGACTACTGTGTCGTCACCGTCAAGGTGTGCTGTCACCACTGTGTCGTCACCGTCAAGGTGTGCTGTCACCACTGTGCCGTCACCGTCAAGGTGTGCTGTCACCACTGTGCCGTCACCGTCAAGGTGTGCTGTCACCACTGTGTCGTCACCGTCAAGGTGTGCTGTGACTACTGTGTCGTCACCGTCAAGGTGTGTTGTCACCACTGTGCCGTCACCGTCAAGGTGTGCTGTCACCACTGTGCCGTCACCGTCAAGGTGTGCTGTCACCACTGTGCCGTCACCGTCAAGGTGTGCTGTCACCACTGTGTCGTCACCGTCAAGGTGTGCTGTCACCACTGTGTCGTCACCGTCAAGGTGTGCTGTGACTACTGTGCCGTCACTGTCAAGGTGTGCTGTCACCACTGTGCCGTCACCGTCAAGGTGTGCTGTGACTACTGTGCCGTCACCGTCAAGGTGTGCTGTCACCACTGTGCCGTCACCGTCAAGGTGTGCTGTGACCACTGTGCCGTCACCGTCAAGGTGTGCTGTCACCACTGTGCCGTCACCGTCAAGGTGTGCTGTCACCACTGTGCCGTCACCGTCAAGGTGTGCTGTCACCACTGTGCCGTCACCGTCAAGGTGTGCTGTGACCACTGTGCCGTCACTGTCAAGGTGTGCTGTGACTACTGTGCCGTCACCGTCAAGGTGTGCTGTCACCACTGTGTCGTCACCGTCAAGGTGTGTTGTGACTACTGTGTCGTCACCGTCAAGGTGTGCTGTCACCACTGTGCCGTCACCGTCAAGGTGTGCTGTGACTACTGTGCCGTCTGGAAGATGAATCATAGCGGGACTCCACCGCCCTTGACTGACATGTATCAGGTGATGACACAGCATGGTACAGAGGTAGCACAGACGGTACAGAGGTAGCACAGCATGGTACAGAGGTAGCACAGACGGTACAGAGGTAGCACAGACGGTACAGAGGTAGCACAGACGGTACAGAGGTAGCACAGCATGGTACAGAGGTAGCACAGACGGTACAGAGGTAGCACAGACGGTAAAGAGGTAGCACAGCACGGTACAGAGGTAGCACAGCATGGTACAGAGGTAGCACAGCATGGTACAGAGGTAGCACAGCATGGTACAGAGGTAGCACAGCATGGTACAGAGGTAGCACAGACGGTACAGAGGTAGCACAGCACGGTACAGAGGTAGCACAGCATGGTACAGAGGTAGCACAGACGGTACAGAGGTAGCACAGACGGTAAAGAGGTAGCACAGCACGGTACAGAGGTAGCACAGCATGGTACAGAGGTAGCACAGCACGGTACAGAGGTAGCACAGACGGGACAGGGGTAGCACAGACGGTACAGAGGTAGCACAGCACGGTACAGAGGTAGCACAGCACGGTACAGAGGTAGCACAGCACGGTACAGAGGTAGCACAGACGGGACAGGGGTAGCACAGCACGGTACAGAGGTAGCACAGCACGGTACAGAGGTAGCACAGCATGGTACAGAGGTAGCACAGCACGGTACAGAGGTAGCACAGACGGGACAGGGGTAGCACAGCACGGTACAGAGGTAGCACAGCACGGTACAGAGGTAGCACAGACGGGACAGGGGTAGCACAGACGGTACAGAGGTAGCACAGCACGGTACAGAGGTAGCACAGCACGGTACAGAGGTAGCACAGCACGGTACAGAGGTAGCACAGCACGGTACAGAGGTAGCACAGCACTGTACAGAGGTAGCACAGCACGATACAGAGGTAGCACAGCACGGTACAGAGGTAGCACAGCACGGTACAGAGGTAGCACAGCACGGTACAGAGGTAGCACAGCACGGTACAGAGGTAGCACAGACGTTACAGAGGTAAAACAGACGGTACAGAGGTAGCACAGAACGGTACAAAGATAGCACAGCACGGTACAGAGGTAGCACAGCACGGTACAGAGGTAGCACAGCATGGTACAGAGGTATCACAGACGGTACAGAGGTAGCACAGCATGGTACAGAGGTAGCACAGACGGTACAGAGGTAGCACAGACGGTAAAGAGGTAGCACAGCACGGTACAGAGGTAGCACAGACGTTACAGAGGTAGCACAGACGGTACAGAGGTAGCACAGCATGGTACAGAGGTAGCACAGACGTTACAGAGGTAGCACAGACGCTACAGAGGTAGCACAGCACGGTATAGAGGTAGCACAGACGTTACAGAGGTAGCACAGACGGTACAGCTGCCCGGGATACGAACCTGTGCTGTGTGGGCCTCTGGTGCCCAATATTGAGCGACCTGAACGACCCATTATGAGATTCCTGCACACTTTTACACCCGGGGCCGAGAGAGAGAGAGAGAGAGAGAGAGAGAGAGAGAGAGAGAGAGAGAGAGAGAGAGAGAGAGGGAGAGAGAGAGAGAGAGAGAGAGAGAGAGAGAGAGAGAGAGAGAGAGAGAGAGAGAGAGAGAGAGAGAGAGAGAGAGAGAGAGAGAGAGAGAGAGAGAGAGAGAGAGAGGAGAGAGAGAGAGAGAGAGAGAGAGAGAGAGAGAGAGAGAGAGAGAGAGGTATTGCATCCCTATTTGTTCTAGGTTAACATTTAACTTCATATTCAGAATATTCCAGAACTTCTGAAAAATCATAGACTTGTTGCGGGGGGGGGGATGATATTTTTTTAGGGGGGGGGGGACCCAGCTACCCTCCTCATCCTAAATATATTTAGTGTCATTCAGAATATTTACCACAAAACACATTATATATATATATATATATATATATATATATATATATATATATATATATATATATATATATATATATATATGTCGTACCTAATAGCCAGAACGCACTTCTCAGCCTACTATGCAAGGCCCGATTTGCCTAATAAGCCAAGTTTTCATGAATTATTTGTTTTTCGACTACCTAACCTACCTAACCTAACCTAACCTAACTTTCTCGGCTACCTAACCTAACCTAACCTTTAAAGATAGGTTAGGTTAGGTTAGGTAGGGTTGGTTAGGTTCGGTCACATATCTACGTTAATTTTAACTCTAATAAAAAAAATTTACCACCCACATAATGAAATGGGTAGCCTTATCATTTCATAAGAAAAAAATTAGAGA
Source organism: Procambarus clarkii (assembly GCF_020424385.1). Classification (NCBI taxonomy): domain Eukaryota; kingdom Metazoa; phylum Arthropoda; class Malacostraca; order Decapoda; family Cambaridae; genus Procambarus; species Procambarus clarkii. The sequence continues at coordinate 330,402 of NC_059617.1, forward strand.
AAACATATTAATTCAGGAAAACTTGGCTTATTAGGCAAATCGGGCCTTGCATAGTAGGCCGAGAAGTGCGTTCTGGCTACTAGGTACGACATATATATATATATATATATATATATATATATATATATATATTGTGACGATAATCTCTTTCAAGAGAGATTGAGCCTGCTCTTCCCTACAAAATTTACGTCATTCAAGTACAAGATACTATATTGAAGATACGTCCACCAGTATCGCCAAACGTTTTGCCCAGGAAGCAAAGCGTACCTTGCACCACCAGACACACCGGCTCCCGCCCGCCGTCAAACCAGCAAACTACTCATTCTCCGCCTGCCTGTTCCTGATTGGCTGGTGTGTCGCCGCACCTCACTCACACCACTACCTGAGTCGACGTCAGGGCCAGCACACGCCGTACTCCTCAGAATATCTCTGTGCTCTTTGGAGTTGACATCTCTCTCTAGTAGACAAAGCTCTGGCTGTCGTGTACTAAGGGAGGTGGCAGCTTGAAGCCAGTATTCTCAGCACCTGATTTGATTTACCACTAATATTACTTGCACTTTATTGTCTTAGAGTAAATTTCACAGCCTTTAATTATTCATGTTGTTTTGTTTGTTGACTTGTTTTGAATTTTACGTAAGCCAAGAGATTGTCTTTATTCATATCTTGTTTTCTAGAGTAATTAAATTTTCATTGTTTATACTTTGTGTTTTGTGTGTCTTCCCATTACCTTACCACAGACAAACGGGCAAACGATCTTCTTTTTTTTCTGTAATGTGACGAGGCCTTGCCCCCAGCTATTGAAACACCCGAACATCAGCACTCCAACACTTTACCGTCACATTATATATATATATATATATATATATATATATATATATATATATATATATATATATATATATATATATATATATATATATATATATATATATATATATATAAGACTGAACAACAGATGCCTGAACATCTGCGAGACGCTACAAATCAAAAAGTTAAGGCCAGCAATCAACAACCAGTTGATTGGTCAACAAGCAGTTAACACATAATTACATTCTACCCATTTTAAGACCGTGAAGCAACACAGAGACAGTAGCAGCAAGAACATAGACATTTAATAGCCTATTAAAGTAAGTACTGGGGAGGTCCATTAGGCCAGTTATCGACTTGTTCATCTCAATCACACCCTGTATCACCTCGCCCCAAGATCACACCCTGTACCACCTCGCCCCAAGAGAATATAAGCCTTTGCTAAAGCATTGTAAATTTGTCTTTGAAAATGTAGTGAATGCTGTGTGAAATGCATTCCTAGGCGTCACACCATATTGTGAAAAGGAACTTAGGAGCGTTAAATTTTCAACTTCCTTTGACAGTGAAGAAAACATAAGAAATATTGAGAAGATTCGTGTCACAGTCATTAATTATACCCTCTCGGTCATATTCAACAACATATATATTATATACTAGCAGTACCCGGCCACGCGTTGCTGTGGCTCAGCAACCTTCCCTGTCCCTATGTCCTCCCCACCATTCTCCATTCCCCCATCCTCTGGTCCCAACCATCCCAAACTCCCCCGTCCCCTCGTCCTTCCCCACCATTAACCCCTCCCTTGTCCCCTCGTCCTCCCCACCCTCTCCCACTTCCGTCCCCTCGTCCTCCCCACTATTCCCCACTCCCTCGTCCGATGCCTTCCCAAATGGTCTGATGTTCCCATCACTAAAATATAAGAAAAACAGTTAAAAATGAAATGAAAAATGAAAAAAAATATCAAAATAAGCAATACTCCCGAAATGCTCGGTCTGGTGAACACCCAGCCCGTCCTCCAAAAATGGCGGGGTAAATGTAAGAGTACAAATAAGTGCAATTATGTACTATTCATAGCAGTCAGGAATCGTACTTATTTTCACTTAGTATTAAATCGTACTGTCAAATATATTGTGAATATTTGAGTTTACCTGAAAAACTGAATAGAAAACCACGACCTCACCTAACCGTCTTAGTTTTTAAAGATAAGCATTTTATTGCTTCTTAATTACAAATAGTACTTAACTTATAGCTATACTGATATTACAGTTTTATAAAACTAATAAAACAAAACTAAAATATATCAATAAATTGTAAAGTAACTCAGGATATTTTAAAATTTTGTATAAAATCTATATTGTTTAATAAACCTGAAAAATAAATTTATGATATTTAAAACTTGTGAATAGCAAATTGAAATTGAGAACTTCATCCTAAAATTCTGAATGTCTTAACAGAAAACGAGGAGAATGAAATCGGGGGAGGGAGTTGGGTAAATGTAACAGCCCCGTAAATGCAATTATGCATTGTTTATGACAGTAAGAAAATGTACTTTTTACACTTAGTATTAAATCGTACTGTCAATTCAGAGGATGGGTTGCAAACAACACAGCTCAATTCCAACACAATATCACACAAAATAATTCAATAAAAAATAAAATAAATCGAAATCTATGTAAATAAAATTTATCAATACAATTGGAAACATTGAAATGGAATTCGTGACATATTTAGCATAGCGTGCATGTTGCTATTATGCCCAACAGATGGCGCTGTTTTTCAAAAACGCATTTGTACCTATCACAGAGGGGGCAGCTATATAGTAGGTATACAAAAAGACGCGCCTATTCCAATACAACGTTGTGTCAAAATTTTAAATCAATCGGTGAAGAACTTTCGGAGATTACAGCGTGTGTTGCTCTTACGTCCAACAGATGGCGCTGTTTAAAATAAAACATGTTTTTTCCTGTCACAGGTGAGGCATGTATGTTGTAGATATATAAAAAGATGCGCCTATTCGAATGCACCGTTGTGTCAAAATTTCAAAGCAATCGGTGAAGAACTTTCGGAAATTACCGATTTTAAACAAACGAACATTTCCATTTTTATTTGTATAGACTAGCTGTACCCGGCCACGTGTTGCTGTGGCCGAGTTTGGTTAAATGGAAAAGAAAGAAAAGATATAGCGGACGTTTCTAATATGTTCAATTTCACAATGATTGTGGGTATATAATATCTTTTGTTGTTCCATTGTCTGAGGAGATATAGAAATTGCATTGTTTGCTGACTCTGAACTCCCGACCCTTCCCCCGTCCTCCCCACCATTCCCCCCTCCCCTATCCCCTCGTTCTCCCCATCATTTCCCCTCCCCTGTCTCCACGTCCTCCCCACCATTTCCCCCTCCCTCGTCTCCACGTCCTCCCACCATCCCCCTCCCCTATCCCCTCGTTCTCCCATCATTTCCCCCTCCCTCGTCCCCTCGTCCACCCCACTATTCCCTCACAAGAAAAACACAGTTTTTTAAACCATGTTTTTACCTATGTCACAGGTGTGAAATCTATATAGTAGGTAAATAAAAACACGCGCGTATGCGAATGGAACGTTGTGTCAAAATTTCATCGCAATCAGTGAAGAACTTTCGGAGATTTCCCGCACATGAAAATCATCCCTCACAGGTGGTGGTGGTGGTGGTGGTAGATGTGGTGGTGGTGGTAGATGTGGTGGTGGTGGTAGATGTGGTGGTGGTGGTAGAGGTGGTGGTGGTGGTAGATGTGGTGGTGGTGGTAGATGTGGTGGTGGTTCAACAGCTCCCGCCTACCTAACAATACCAAACCAACAGTAACTCTGGGCAAGTGAGATCAAGACACAATACAGTCCAAAAAACACAAAACCGAGCGAGTGACCATTCCGTCCAGACCCACGCTCTCATGCCCGCCCCCCTACACCCGGAACATGTACACATGTACACATGTACACAGGTACACAGGTACACAGGGTACACAGGGTACATAGGTACACACGTTCTGTGTACACTTTCAGGAAGGTCAAACTGCCAGCCAAAATCATTACTTCTGTCGTAAATAGAAAAGAGGAAATCTCGTGTAGGCTGTTCTGTCATTACCGAGATACACGAGTATACGGTAGGAGGAGGAGGATGATGGGTTGATGACGGGGTGATGGGTAGATGATGGGGTTGAGGGGGGGGGGAGACATGCTGATATATGCTTCAGTCAGAATTTCTACCAAATTCCTACTTCCAATACCAGGCAGAGGAGCACACGGGTAGTTATGTCTCTCTTGCATGTGACCTCTCAGTACTGGGGACACACGCTCAGTATTGGGGACACGCTCAGTAATGGGGACACACACACAGTACTGGAGACACACGCTCAGTACTGGGGACACGCTCAGTAATGGGGACACACACACAGTACTGGAGACACACACACACAGTACTGGAGACACACACACAGTACTGGGGACAAACACACAGTACTGGGGACACACACACAGTACTGGAGACACACACACACAGTACTGGAGACACACACACAGTACTGGGGACAAACACACAGTACTGGGGACAAACACACAGTACTGGGGACACACACACAGTACTGGGGACACACGCTCAGTACTGGGGACACACACACAGTACTGGAGACACACACACAGTACTGGGGACAAACACACAGTACTGGGGACAAACACACAGTACTGGGGACACACACACAGTACTGGAGACACACACACACAGTACTGGAGACACACACACAGTACTGGGGACAAACACACAGTACTGGGGACAAACACACAGTACTGGGGACACACACACAGTACTGGGGACACACGCTCAGTACTGGGGACACACACACAGTACTGGAGACACACACAGTACTGGGACACACACACAGTACTGGGACACACACACAGTACTGGAGACACACACACAGTACTGGGGACACACACACAGTACTGGGGACACACACACAGTAGTGGGGACACACACACAGTACTGGGGACACACACACAGTACTGGGGACACACACACAGTACTGGGGACACACGCTCAGTACTGGGGACACACACAGTACTGGGGACACACACACAGTACTGGGGACACACACAGTACTGGAGACACACACACAGTACTGGGGACACACACACAGTACTGGAGACACACGCTCAGTACTGGGGACACACACACAGTACTGGAGACACACACACACAGTACTGGAGACACACACACACAGTACTGGGGACACACACAGTACTGGGGACACACACATTACTGGGGACACACGCTCAGTACTGGTGACACACACACAGTACTGGGGACACACACACAGTACTGGGGACACACACAGTACTGGGGACACACACACAGTACTGGGGACACACACACAGTACTGGGGACACACACACAGTACTGGGGACACACACACAGTACTGGGGACACACACACAGTACTGGGGACACACACACAGTACTGGGGACACACACAGTACTGGGGACACACGCTCAGTACTGGGGACACACACACAGTACTGGGGACACACACACAGTACTGGGGACACACACACAGTACTGGGGACACACACAGTACTGGGGACACACACACAGTACTGGGGACACACACAGTACTGGTGACACACACACAGTACTGGGGACACACGCTCAGTACTGGTGACACACACACAGTACTGGGGACACACGCTCAGTACTGGGGACACACGCTCAGTACTGGGGACACACACACAGTACTGGGGACACACACACAGTACTGGAGACACACGCTCAGTACTGGGGACACACACACAGTACTGGGGACACACGCTCAGTACTGGGGACACACGCTCAGTACTGGGGACACACGCTCAGTACTGGGGACACACGCTCAGTACTGGGGACACACACACAGTACTGGGGACACACAGTACTGGGGACACACACACAGTACTGGGGACACACACAGTACTGGTGACACACACACAGTACTGGAGACACACAGACAGTACTGGGGACACACACACAGTACTGGAGACACACTCTCAGTACTGGAGACACACACACAGTACTGGAGACACACACACAGTACTGGGGACACACACACAGTACTGGGGACACACTCACAGTACTGGAGACACACGCTCAGTACTGGGGACACACACACAGTACTGGGGACACACGCTCAGTACTGGTGACACACACACAGTACTGGGGACACACACACAGTACTGGGGACACACGCTCAGTACTGGGGACACACACACAGTACTGGGGACACACACACAGTACTGGGGACACACACACAGTACTGGGGACACACACACAGTACTGGGGACACACACACAGTACTGGGGACACACACACAGTACTGGGGACACACACACAGTACTGGGGACACACACACAGTACTGGGGACACACACACAGTACTGGGGACACACGCTCAGTACTGGTGACACACACACAGTACTGGGGACACACGCTCAGTACTGGGGACACACGCTCAGTACTGGGGACACACACACAGTACTGGGGACACACACACAGTACTGGAGACACACGCTCAGTACTGGGGACACACACACAGTACTGGGGACACACGCTCAGTACTGGGGACAAACGCTCAGTACTGGAGACACACGCTCAGTACTGGGGACACACGCTCAGTACTGGGGACACACACACAGTACTGGGGACACACAGTACTGGGGACACACACACAGTACTGGGGACACACACACAGTACTGGTGACACACACACAGTACTGGAGACACACAGACAGTACTGGGGACACACACACAGTACTGGAGACACACTCTCAGTACTGGAGACACACACACACTACTGGAGACACACACACAGTACTGGGGACACACACACAGTACTGGGGACACACACACAGTACTGGGGACACACACACAGTACTGGGGACACACGCTCAGTACTGGGGACACACACACAGTACTGGGGACACACACACAGTACTGGGGACACACACACAGTACTGGGGACACACACACACAGTACTGGTGACACACACGCACAGTACTGGGGACACACACAGTACTGGGGACACACACACAGTACTGGGGACACACACACAGTACTGGGGACACACACACAGTACTGGTGACACACACACAGTACTGGGGACACACACGCACAGTACTGGGGACACACACACAGTACTGGGGGGACACGCTCAGTACTGGGGACACACACACAGTACTGGGGACACACACACAGTACTGGGGACACACACACAGTACTGGGGACACACGCTCAGTACTGGTGACACACACACACAGTACTGGGGACACACACACAGTACTGGGGACACACACACAGTACTGGGGACACACACACAGTACTGGGGACACACACAGTACTCCCCTAGTCTCCTAAACATGCATCTGGGCCAAACTGGCACCGTGTAATTTCTTGAGGTAATTTCTGAGTTATTCCCATGTTGACGGGACGTTTGGTGGTGGACGGGGACTCGGACAGGCCAGGGGAGGGATAGGAGGGAAGTGTGGACGGTGGCTGAGAGGGACACGACGAGGGAGAGTAATGTGGGTGGGAGTCAACTGGGTAAGGCAGAATGAGAAGTATTGGGGATGTGATTTCCCTCACATTTTCCTTCAGATCCTTCAGAGGATCTGAAGGTAAGTCTGTGTATTCACCTAGTTAAGCTTGCGGGGGTTGAGCTCTGGCTCTTGGGTCCCGGTGTATTTATGTCTGGGGGTTAGATTAGCGTTTTAAAATCACAACAATCATCTTCTGTGGTTGATTGTTTAATAAATCCCTGAACTATATGTTTAACACATCTCTCACCCTGTCCATGGAGGACAGAAGAAAATGTTTATATGCTGGTTAGCACTGTAACTATCCGGCCACGTCTGTGGTAGAACAGTAAAATACTTAAGTTTTTTTTAACCCCAACCACTCCCACTCATGCACGTGCCCTAACCACTCCCACTCATGCACGTGCCCCAACCACTCCCACTCATGCACGTGCCCCAACCACTCCCACTCATGCACGTGCCCCAACCACTCCCACTCATGCACGTGCCCCAACCACTCCCACTCATGCACGTGCCCCAACCACTCCCACTCATGCACGTGCCCCTAACCACTCCCACTCATGCACGTGTCCCAACCACTCCCACTCATGCACGTGCCCCAACCACTCCGACTCATGCACGTGCCCCAACCACTCCCACTCATGCACGTGCCCCAACCACTCCCACTCATGCACGTGCCCCAACCACTCCCACTCATGCACGTGCCCCTAACCACTCCCACTCATGCACGTGCCCCTAACCACTCCCACTCATGCACGTGCCCCAACCACTCCCACTCATGCACGTGCCCCAACCACTCCCACTCATGCACGTGCCCCAACCACTCCCACTCATGCACGTGCCCCAACCACTCCCACTCATGCACGTGTCCCAACCACTCCACTCATGCACGTGCCCCAACCACTCCCACTCATGCACGTGCCCCTAACCACTCCCACTCATGCACGTGCCCCAACCACTCCCACTCATGCACGTGCCCCTAACCACTCCCACTCATGCACGTGCCCCTAACCACTCCCACTCATGCACGTGCCCCAACCACTCCCACTCATGCACGTGCCCCAACCACTCCCACCCAAGCACGTGCCCCAACCACTCCCACTCATGCACGTGCCCCAACCACTCCCACTCATGCACGTGTCCCAACCACTCCACTCATGCACGTGCCCCAACCACTCCCACTCATGCACGTGCCCCCACCACTCCCACCACAACTACCCTCCCCACCCTCCACCACCCACCACAAGTACCCTCCCCACCCACCACCCACCACAACTACCCTCCCCACCCACCACCCACCACAACTACCCTCCCCACCCACCACCAACCACCACAACTACCCTCCCCACCCACCACCACCCACCACCACCCACCACAACTACCCTCCCCACCCACCACCACCCACCACAAGTACCCTCCCTACCCACCACTCACCACAACTACCCTCCCCACCCACCACCACCCACCACAACTACCCTCCCCACCCACCACAACTACCCTCCCCACCCACCACCACCCACCACAACTACCCTCCCCACCCACCACCACCCACCACAACTACCCTCCCCACCCACCACCACCCACCACAACTACCCTCCCCACCCACCACCACTACCCTCCCCACCCACCACCACTACCCTCCCCACCCACCACCAACCACCACAACTACCCTCCCCACCCACCACCACCCACCACCACCCACCACAACTACCCTCCCCACCCACCACCACCCACCACCACCCACCACAACTACCCTCCCCACCCACCACAACTACCCTCCCCACCCACCACCACCCACCACCACCACCACCCACCACCACCACCACCCACCACAACTACCCTCCCCACCCACCACCACCCACCACCACCACCACCCACCACAACTACCCTCCCCACCCACCACCACCCACCACCACCACCACCCACCACCACCCACCACCACCACCACCCACCACAACTACCCTCCCCACCCACCACCACCCACCACAACTACCCTCCCCACCCACCACCACTCACCTCCACCGCCACCCACCACAACTATCATCAGCTATTTTAATTATTTTATGCAATTGTTCTTTAATTAACCTGAAATTATTGTATGCTGTTATATGTAATGTTACCATGCTCCAGTGATGTTACCATGCTCCAGTGATGTTACCACGCTCCAGTGATGTTACCGTGCTCTAGTGATGTTACCACGCTCCAGTGATGTTACCACGCTCCAGGGATGTTACCACGCTCCAGTGATGTTACCATG
>NC_059617.1:342553-357553 GCF_020424385.1 Procambarus clarkii
CTGTACCTGTACCCTCACCCTCTGTACCTGTACCCTCACCCACTGTACCTGTACCCTCACCCACTGTACCTGTACCCTCACCCTCTGTACCTGTACCCTCACCCTCTGTACCTGTACCCTCACCAACTGTACCTGTACCCTCACCCACTGTGCCTGTACTCTCACCCAATGTACCTGTACTCTCACCCACTGTACCTGTACCCTCACCCTCTGTACCTGTACCCTCACCCTCTGTACCTGTACCCTCACCCTCTGTACCTGTACCCTCACCCTCTGTACCTGTACCCTCACCCTCTGTACCTGTACCCTCACCCTCTGTACCTGTACCCTCACCCTCTGTACCTGTACCCTCACCCTCTGTACCTGTACCCTCACCCTCTGTACCTGTACCCTCACCCTCTGTACCTGTACCCTCACCCACTGTACCTGTACCCTCACCCACTGTACCTGTACCCTCACCCTCTGTACCTGTACCCTCACCCTCTGTACCTTTACCCTCACCCTCTGTACCTGTACCCTCACCCACTGTACCTATTCCCTCACCCACTGTAACTGTACCCTCACCCTCTGTACCTGTACCCTCACCCTCTGTACCTGTACCCTCAGCCACTGTACCTGTACCCTCACCCACTGTACCTGTACCCTCACCCTCTGTACCTGTACTCTCACCCACTGTACCTGTACCCTCACCCACTGTACCTGTACTCTCACTCTCTGTAACTGTACCTGTACCCTCACCCTCTGTACCTATACTCTCACCCACTGTACCTGTACCCTCACCCTCTGTACCTATACTCTCACCCACTGTACCTGTACTCCTACCCACTGTACCTGTACCCTCACCCTCTGTACCTGTACTCTCACCCACTGTACCTGTACCCTCACCCACTGTACCTGTACCCTCACCCACTGTACCTGTACCCTCACCCACTGTACCTGTACCCTCACCCTCTGTACCTGTACTCTCACCCACTGTACCTGTACCCTCACCCACTGTACCTGTACCCTCACCCACTGTACTTGTACCCTCACCCACTGTACCTTTACCCTCACCCACTGTACCTGTACCCTCACCCACTGTACCTGTACCCTCACCCACTGTACCTGTAGCCTCACCCACTGTAACTGTACCCTCACCCTCTGTTCCTTTACCCTCACCCACTGTACCTGTACCCTCACCCTCTGTACCTGTACCCTCACCCTCTGTACCTGTACTCTCACCCAGTGTACCTGTACCCTCACCCACTGTACCTGTACCCTCACCTACTGTACCTGTACCCTCACCCTTTTTACCTGTACTCTCACCCACTGTACCTGTACCCTCACCCAGTGTACCTGTACTCTCACCCAGTGTACCTGTACCCTCACCCACTGTACCTGTACCCTCACCCACTGTACCTGTACCCTCACACACTGTACCTGTACACTCGCCGTCTGCACCAATCAACCCTTTCTTAACAATAATCTATCCTAACCCAACCAATCGTGGCTAACCTAACTTAACTAAGGTTAAATCCGATAAGACTGATGAACGGTTTGTCTAAGTAAATATGGTTCACATGATTGGAATAGCTGTAACAAGTGGATATTATTGAGTATATTAAAATTATGGATATAAATTGGGAAATACTGATGAGAGCACAGATAAGCATAAATTATGTTGAAATATGTATGGAAATGTATATATGTATTTATGAGGATTGAGCTCTGAGGGCTCACTCATAGTTCTCACACTAAGTGTATGGTGTTTTAATGAGTATGACCTATCGTGGTGCACAATACATATATGTGAAATTATGATTTTTTTGAGGGGGAGGGTAGGTTAATTTTGGTTAAACTCAGTATATTATTAATGATGGTTTAAACATATAGTGGAAAATATTGTGCAAATTGTGAATTGACAAAGATGTGTGTGTGATTGTATTTGTACAAATTGCATAATGATTATAATTGTGCAAGTTGTGTATTAATTGTGTATGTTTTCAAACTGTATTGATTTGAATTGTGTATTTTGGCCAGTGTGATATTGTATGATGTTGGGCTTGGTGTTGTATTTCATTTATATAAGCTAGTTGTATTTTTAAGTATTTGTTCTAGTCGTGTATTGATTGTATTTATGCAAGTTGTGTTTTAATTGCAGCAATGGAACTTACGCAATTGTATTTTCTGCAAGTTCTGTATTTTATTAAAAAAAACATATAACAGGTGTGTACCTCCTCCACCTGCAGTTGTGTAAGTGTGAAAGTGTATTAGGTTTTTGTGACAGTGTGCGGGCGTGTTGTGAAAGTGATGTTTATGAAGGTGTGTAATTTGGTGAAAGTGCCTCTTGATCCGTGCAAGTATATATGCAATTTGTGATATATGTGCAAATACTAAACTCTGTGTACATGTTATATTGGTGTGTAAATTATATATTTTGTGTGTAAATGACATATTTTGTGTGTAAATGACATATTTTGTGTGTAAATGACATATTTTGTGTGTAAATGACATATTTTGTGTGTAAATGATATATTTTGTGTGTAAACGATATATTTCGTGTGTAAATGATATATAATTTGTGTGTAAATGATACATTTTGTGTGTAAATGACATTTTTTTGTGTGTAAATGACATATTTTGTGTGTAAATGACATATTTTGTGTGTAAATGACATATTTTGTGTGTAAATGACTTATTTTGTGTGTAAATGACATATTTTGTGTGTAAATGACATATTTTGTGTGTAAATGACATATTTTGTGTGTAAATGACATATTTTGTGTGTAAATGACATATTTTGTGTGTAAATGACATATTTTGTGTGTAAATGACATATTTTGTGTGTAAATGACATATTTTGTGTGTAAATGACATATTTTGTGTGTAAATGACATATTTTGTGTGTAAATGACATATTTTGTGTGTAAATGATATATTTTGTGTGTAAATGACATATTTTGTGTGTAAATGACATATTTTGTGTGTAAATGACATATTTTGTGTGTAAATGACATATTTTGTGTGTAAATGACATATTTTGTGTGTAAATGACATATTTTGTGTGTAAATGATATATTTTGTGTGTAAATGATATATTTTGTGTGTAAATGATATATTTTGTGTGTAAATGACATATTTTGTGTGTAAATGACATATTTTGTGTGTAAATGACATATTTTGTGTGTAAATGACATATTAGGGGCTGTGGAAATGGCTTCATATTTTTGAAGTGTACCATTTTGAGTGTATCAACACCCTGGTTCACCCTCGTACTTCAACACCCTGGTTCACCCTCGTACATCAACACCCTGGTTCACCCTCGTACATCAACACCCTGGTTCACACTCGTACATCAACACCCTGGTTCACACTCGTACATCAACACCCTGGTTCACACTCGCACATCAACACCCTGGTTCACACTCGCACATCAACACCCTGGTTCACACTCGCACATCAACACCCTGGTTCACCCTCGTACATCAACACCCTGGTTCACCCTCGTACATCAACACCCTGGTTCACCCTCGCACATCAACACCCTGGTTCACCCTCGTACATCATCACCCTGGTTCACCCTCGCACATCAACACCCTGGTTCACCCATATGATCAGTGATCTAAGTCAGGTATTTAAACAGGTAATTACAGTATTTGGTGTGTATGAAAGTATAAGGGTAGTTAGCAGTGTTTTTGGATTTGCTTGAATATTACGGCCACCTTGGTGATTGTCAGGCATCAGTGGGAATTAACAGTACACAAATGAAAGAGCTATTAGGGTGAAATGAGCTGTTGGGATACTGAAAATTTTCTTGATCTTAATACAGCTTACTATGCTCACACTGAGCGTATCTTGAGATTATCTTGAGATGATTTTGGGGCTTTAGTGTCCCCGCGGCCTGGTTCTTGACCAGGCCTCCACCCCCAGGAAGCAGCCCGTGACAGCTGACTAACACCCAGGTACCTATTTTACTGCTAGATAACAGGGGCATAGGGTGAAAGAAACTCTGCCCGTTGTTTCTCACCGGCGCCTGGGATCGAACCCGGGACCACAGGATCACAAGTCCCGCGTGCTGTCCGCTCGGCCGACCGGCTCCAGAGTACCGGCGTAGGGTGATAGCGGCTCACTCATACTGCTGGCACTGAGCACAGGTCATCTACGCCACACCAGTAATGCTCATTCCCCCCCCCCCTCCGCCTTCCCCAGTGACTTCCCTCAAAGTCTCCCCTCTTACCTTGCTGTACCAGGAGGTGGGTAACAGCCTCCCCTCCCCTTCCCTTCCCTCCACTTCCCCATCTTCCACGAGGGTGTCCTTACCCACTGAACGTCGCGACAAAGGCAGTAGCAGAATGGGATGAGGGAGGTGATTGTGATCTTTGTAGCGGTGTGGGTACCACAGCCGTGGCCGGACAGTTACAGTGCTAACCAGCATATATACATATTCTTCTGTCCACCATGGACAGGGTGAGAGATGTGTTAAACATATAGTTCAGGGGTTTATTGAACAATCAACCACAGAAGGTGATTGTAGTACTTTTAATATGTTAATGTAACCTACAGACATAAATACACAGATTTACATCTGTCCGACATAAACAGTGTTCGAGGTGTCTTTTACAGTGTCATTAATGTGCGTTTACAAAGGTGAAGTGCAATCCTGACCAGCTTTCACATATCCTGTATACACACACACTCAGTGTGACGTAAGACCAATCCTGGAGTATGCGGCCCCAGCATGGAGCCCGTACCTTGTCAAGCACAAGACGAAGCTTGAGAAAGTTCAGAGGTATGCCACTAGACTAGTCCCAGAACTAAGAGGCATGAGTTACGAGGAAAGGCTGCGGGAAATGCACCTAACGACACTGGAAGACAGAAGAGTAAGGGAAGACATGATCACCACCTACAAAATTCTCAAAGGAATTGACAGGGTAGATAAGGATAAACTGTTTAACATGGATTGGTACGCGAAGAAGTGGACACAGGTGGAAACTGAGTACCCAATGAAACACAGGGACGTTAGAAAGAACTTTCTAGGACTCCATACACAGTTTCAAATGTAGATATGATAGAGCCCAGTAGGCTCAGGAACCTGTACACCAGTTGATTGACAGTTGAGAGGCGGGACCAAAGAGCCAGAGCTCAATCCCCGCAAGCACAACTAGGTGAGTACAACTAGCTAAGCACACACACAGACACACACACACACACACTCTCTCTCATAATAGCATTAAGATGCTATTCCAAGCTCAGGTTACAGTTACATCACAAACATTGTATAACTGATGCATTACATAGTCAATCTTGGGTGCAAGTCCAATATATCATCAAGTGTTCCAGTACTCATATAGTAATTACACAGTTCAGCATACCTTAGCCCAGGAGGGCGAAAGTCAGTCAATATGGGACATTCTACAATATAATGTTCAAGAGAGTGCATGTTTTCTCTTTCACAAAGTTGACACATAGTGTATTGGACACTTTCACAAAGTTGACACATGGTGTATTGGACACTTTCACAAAGTTGACACATGGTGTATTGAACACTTTCACAAAGTTGACACATGACGTATTGGACACTTTCACAAAGTTGACACATGGTGTATTGAACACTTTCACAAAGTTGACACATGGTGTATTGGACACTTTCACAAAGTTGACACATGGTGTATTGGACACTTTCACAAAGTTGACACAGGGTGTATTTAACACTTTCACAAAGTTGACACAGGGTGTATTTAACACTTTCACAAAGTTGACACAGGGTGTATTTAACACTTTCACAAAGTTGACACAGGGTGTATTTAACACTTTCACAAAGTTGACACAGGGTGTATTTAACACTTTCACAAAGTTGACACAGGGTGTATTTAACACTTTCACAAAGTTGACACAGGGTGTATTTAACACTTTCACAAAGTTGACACATGGTGTATTTAACACTTTCACAAAGTTGACACAGGGTGTATTTAACACTTTCACAAAGTTGACACAGGGTGTATTTAACACTTTCACAAAGTTGACACATGGTGTATTTAACACTTTCACAAAGTTGACACAGGGTGTATTTAACACTTTCACAAAGTTGACACATGGTGTATTTAACACTTTCACAAAGTTGACACATGGTGTATTTGACACTTTCACAAAGTTGACACATGGTGTATTTAACACTTTCACAAAGTTGACACATGGTGTATTTAACACTTTCACAAAGTTGACACATGGTGTATCGACATTTGGGTTTTGAGAAAGCTGCCAGATACGGCTATATCCCAGGCGTATTCTGGCCACTATAACATCACATTGCCGGGTTCTTGTTCTATTAGTCCCATATGTGAATGTCTCCTCACGATATGCTATGAAACATAATATTGTCAAAACTAATGCTACTCCACACTTTTCACTTGGACTAATCTTCCGACACTCACGGTGGGATGTGAGGGAGTAGGAGAGGCAGAGGGGTGTTGTTGATGGCTGGTAGAAGTGATGGTAGTATCAGTGGTGGTGATGGTGGCAACAGTGGTAGTGATGGCAGCAACAGTGGTAGTGATGGTAGCAACAGTGGTAGTGATGGTGCAACAGTGGTAGTGATGGTGCAACAGTGGTAGTGATGGTAGCAACAGTGGTAGTGATGGTATAACAGTGGTAGTGATGGTAGCAACAGTGGTAGTGATGGTAGCAACAGTGGTAGTGATGGTGGCAACAGTGGTAGTGATGGTAGGCAGGCAGTGGTAGTGATGGTAGCAACAGTGGTAGTGATGGTAGCAACAGTGGTAGTGATGGTAGCAACAGTGGTAGTGATGGTAGCAACAGTGGTAGTGATGGCAGCAACAGTGGTAGTGATGGTAGCAACAGTGGTAGTGATGGTGGCAACAGTGGTAGTGATGGTAGCAACAGTGGTAGTGATGGTAGCAACAGTGGTAGTGATGGTAGCAACAGTGGTAGTGATGGTAGCAACAGTGGTAGTGATGGTAGCAACAGTGGTAGTGATGGTAGCAGCAGTGGTAGTGATGGTAGCAACAGTGGTAGTGATGGTAGCAACAGTGGTAGTGATGGTAGCAACAGTGGTAGTGATGGTAGCAACAGTGGTAGTGATGGTAGCAACAGTGGTAGTGATGGTGGCAACAGTGGTAGTGATGGTAGCAACAGTGGTAGTGATGGTAGCAACAGTGGTAGTGATGGTGGCAACAGTGGTAGTGATGGTAGCAACAGTGGTAGTGATGGTAGCAACAGTGGTAGTGATGGTAGCAACAGTGGTAGTGATGGTAGCAACAGTGGTAGTGATGGTAGCAACAGTGGTAGTGATGGTAGCAACAGTGGTAGTGATGGTAGCAACAGTGGTAGTGATGGTAGCAACAGTGGTAGTGATGGTAGCAACAGTGGTAGTGATGGTAGCAACAGTGGTAGTGATGGTAGCAACAGTGGTAGTGATGGTAGCAACAGTGGTAGTGATGGTAGCAACAGTGGTAGTGATGGTAGCAACAGTGGTAGTGATGGTAGCAACAGTGGTAGTGATGGTAGCAACAGTGGTAGTGATGGTAGCAACAGTGGTAGTGATGGTAGCAACAGTGGTAGTGATGGTAGCAACAGTGGTAGTGATGGTAGCAACAGTGGTAGTGATGGTAGCAACAGTGGTAGTGATGGTAGCAACAGTGGTAGTGATGGTAGCAACAGTGGTAGTGATGGTAGCAACAGTGGTAGTGATGGTAGCAACAGTGGTAGTGATGGTAGCAACAGTGGTAGTGATGGTAGCAACAGTGGTAGTGATGGTAGCAACAGTGGTAGTGATGGTAGCAACAGTGGTAGTGATGGTAGCCACAGTGGTAGTGATGGTGGCAACAGTGGTAGCAACAGTGGTAGTGATGGTAGCAACAGTGGTAGTGATGGTAGCAACAGTGGTAGTGATGGTAGCAACAGTGGTAGTGATGGTAGCAACAGTGGTAGTGATGGTAGCAACAGTGGTAGTGATGGTAGCAACAGTGGTAGTGATGGTAGCAACAGTGGTAGTGATGGTAGCAACAGTGGTAGTGATGGTAGCAGCAGTGGTAGTGATGGTGGCAACAGTGGTAGTGATGGTGGCAACAGTGGTAGTGATGGTAGCCACAGTGGTAGTGATGGTAGCCACAGTGGTAGTGATGGTAGCAACAGTGGTAGTGATGGTAGCAGCAGGGTAGTGATAGCAACAGTGGTAGTGATGGTAGCAACAGTGGTAGTTATGGTAGCAGCAGTGGTAGTGATGGTAGCAACAGTGGTAGTGATGGTAGCAACAGTGGTAGTGATGGTAGCAGCAGTGGTAGTGATGGTAGCCACAGTGGTAGTGATGGTAGCAACAGTGGTAGTGATGGTAGCAACAGTGGTAGTGATGGTGGCAACAGTGGTAGTGATGGTAGCATCAGTGGTAGTGATGGTGGCAACAGTGGTAATGATGGTAGCCACAGTGGTAGTGATGGTAGCAACAGTGGTAGCAGCAGTGGTAGTGATGGTAGCCACAGTGGTAGTGATGGTAGCAGCCGTGGTAGCAACAGTGGTAGCCACAGTGGTAGTGGAGGCTGAGAGGGAAGCAGTAACCAGGAGACACAGCGGTGGCTTTACGTGTCCAATTATAAACAGGAAATGCGTGAATATCGGCAGTGAGGAGGAGCCCTAATTACACCTGCCGCCTTGGGATATTAAGTAGATGTCAGGAGTCAGGTGGTGTCACGCTGAGGGCGCTCACTAATAGATGTCGCTAGTTATAAAGGATTGCTCTTGATATCACACTCTGCTGAAAGCGATATTCTGATGCCTCATATGGGTCTATAACAGCGTAGTTATAGGTAGTTAGATCGCCATGCTGGGATGTCCATAAGTCTGCTGGATCTCAGCAGAAGCAGAATGTTGTACTGAAAGATTAAGGATAGGGGTCAGACGATATGCAGACCTCAGCAGTCAAATGTCAAGGCTTGACACTCTCCATATGTCAGCTGCACGTCAAGCTGCTATAAATGATTTCGAGGCAAAAGTTGGTGTTGGACAACTGGATACGCTATTTTCTCACTGTGTGAGAAAATGTTCTCATTTTCTCACTATTTTCTCACTCTGAGGCGGTCTCCAACCCGTTCTCAAGTGAAGGTACTTATAGTACCTATTTCACCCAGAGTACCAATGAGCAGTGATCGACTCCCAGCAAAACACTTGTTGTACTTCTAATTTTATAAGAGTCTGGACAAAATGTTTAACCACAACCAAAAATTTAGTATTTCTAGTATGGTAAATATACGGACTAAACTACATCACTACATCGTAGGTCCACCACTACATGTGGGTACTTTCTGGTGGTCCATCACTAGATGTGGGTACTTTCTGGTGGACCATCACTACATGTGGGTACTTTCTGGTGGTCCACCACAACATGTGGGTACTTTCTGGTGGCCCACCACTACATGTGGGTACTTTCTGGTGGTCCACCACTACATGTGGGTACTTTCTGGTGGTCCATCACTACATGTGGGTACTTTCTGGTGGTCCACCACTACATGTGGGTACTTTCTGATGGACCACCACTACATGTGGGTACTTTCTGATGGACCACCACTACATGTGGGTACTTTCTGGTGGTCCATCACAACATGTGGGTACTTTCTGGTGGTCCATCACAACATGTGGGTACTTTCTGGTGGTCCACCACTACATGTGGGTACTTTCTGGTGGTCCATCACTACATGTGGGTACTTTCTGGTGGTCCACCACTACATGTGGGTACTTTCTGGTGGTCCACCACTACATGTGGGTACTTTCTGGTGGTCCATCACTACATGTGGGTACTTTCTGGTGGTCCATCACTACATGTGGGTACTTTCTGGTGGTCCATCACTACATGTGGGTACTTTCAGGTGGTCCATCACTACATGTGGGTACTTTCTGGTGGTCCACCACTACACGTGGGTACTTTCTGGTGGCTACCACTACATGTGGGTACTTTCCACCAAATACCTACTTTATGTACTTTCATCTTAGGAGGATAAAAGCTATTGTTTCTGTCTATTTCTTTTATCTGTTTTTACTTGTCTGTTTCTCTTTGTCTTTCTGTCTATGTCTCTACCCCCTCCTCTATGTCTCTATTCCGTCTGTGTATTAATCTCCCCTTCCGATGTTTCTCTATCTCACTTTCATTGTGTCTTCGTCACTAGCACCTGTTCTACGGGAGATGTTAGCAGGTGTTGTGTAAGAGACTTGACATGACACGTGTTGGCACGGTTTGAAGTAATGGTCAAGAGACAGATGTTTAGTCACGTCATTACGACATGATGGGACGTGATGGTATTCCGTTGGCAAGTGTTGTTGTCTATTAGTTAACATGGAAAAGATGTTTATTAAATTGCATATCAATTTTGAAGAAGTATTCAGAGATGCAGGATAGGAACTAGTGGTTGAGATGGTTAGTAGTGTCACTAACGACCCCCGAGGCTCCGGGAGGTGATTGGAGTGGTCAGGCGAGAGACTTTATTAATTAAGCATTTTGGAAGTAAATAAACAAATTTACTGTATGAGGTTATAGAAGGTAGCAACAAATAGTACGAAATAGCCGTTTACTATCTGTTTTACTGTTGCTGGTTTGATGATGATTCTCTTATATATATATATATATATATATATATATATATATATATATATATATATATATATATATATATATATATATATATATATATATATATATATATATATATATATATATCCCCCAACACGAACCCATGCTATAAGCGACCTTTAAACCCATATACGAATCCACGCGGTTCAGGTCAGGCATTGTAGCCCTCCAGCTCCAGCGAGTACCCACCCACACACACACACACCTGCTGCCTCACCACACAAGCCACATGTAGCAAACACCTGCCTCTCACAGTCACGGCTCAATCCTCAGAACTTAGCTCTCAAGAGACCACTGCGCCTCCCAGCACCCAACACACACCAAACACCAGTAAAACACCAGACAATGAAACACATCGAAAAAGCCGGAAAAAACTTGGTGGGAAAAATGGATGTTGCGACAAAGGTTAACAAATACATTACCTTGAAATATGTGATATAATTTTGTCAAATAGAAAACAGGCAAATGCATTGGCGACAGTCATGTGAGATATACAGGTGTGTGGATGGTGTCACGTGATATATACAGGTGTATGGATAGTGTCACGTGAGATATACAGGTGTGTGGATAGTGTCACGTGAGATATACAGGTGTGTGGATGGTGTCACGTGAGATATATAGGTGTGTGGATGGTGTCACGTGATATATACAGGTGTATGGATGGTGTCACGTGATATATACAGGTGTATGGATGGTGTCACGTGATATATACAGGTGTATGGATGGTGTCACGTGATATATACAGGTGTATGGATGGTGTCACGTGATGTATACAGGTGTATGGATGGTGTCACGTGATATATACAGGTGTATGGATGGTGTCACGTGATATATACAGGTGTATGGATGGTTTCACGTGAGATATACAGGTGTATGGATGGTGTCACGTGAGATATACAGGTGTATGGATGGTGTCACGTGATATATACAGGTGTGTGGATGGTGTCACGTGATATATACACGTGTGTGGATGGTGTCACGTGATATATACAGGTGTGTGGATGGTGTCACGTGATATATACAGGTGTGTGGATGGTGTCATGTGATATATACAGGTGTGTGGATGGTGTCACGTGAGATATACAGGTGTAAGTATACACCTAGGAAAGTCCTAGCTCACACGATAGACTGAGCCGAGGAAAGACCTAGCCCACACGCCAGACTGAGCCGAGGAAAGACCTAGCCCACACGCCAGACTGAGCCGAGGAAAGTCCTAGCCCACACGCCAGACTGAGCCGAGGAAAGACCTAGCCCACACGCCAGACTGAGCTGAGGAAAGTCCTAGCCCACACGCCAGACTGAGCCGAGGAAAGTCTTAGCCCACACGCCAGACTGAGCCAAGGAAAGTCCTAGCTCACACGCCAGACTGAGCCGAGGAAAGTCCTAGCCCACACGCTAGACTGAGCCGAGGAAAGTCCTAGCTCACACGCCAGACTGAGCCGAGGAAAATCCTAGCCCACACGCCAGACTGAGCCGAGGAAATTCCTAGCTCACACGCCAGACTGAGCCGAGGAAAGTCCTAGCCCACACGCCAGACTGAGCCGAGGAAAGTCCTAGTTCACACGCCAGACTGAGCCGAGGAAAGTCCTAGTTCACACGCCAGACTGAGCCGAGGGAAGTCCTAGCCCACACGCCAGACTGAGCCGAGGAAAGTCCTAGTTCACACGCCAGACTGAGCCGAGGGAAGTCCTAGCTCGCACACCAGACTGAGCCGAGGAAAGTCCTGGCCCACACGCCAAACTGAGCCGAGGAATGTCCTAGCCCACACGCCAGACTGAGCCGAGGAATGTCCTAGCCCACACGCCAGACTGAGCCGAGGAAAGTCCTAGTTCACACGCCAGACTGAGCCGAGGGAATTCCTAGTTCACACGCCAGACTGAGCCGAGGGAAGTCCTAGCTCACACACCAGACTGAGCCGAGGAAAGTCCTAGCCCACACGCCAGACTGAGCCGAGGAATGTCCTAGCCCACACGCCAGACTGAGCTGAGGAAAGTCCTAGCCCACACGCCAGAATGAGCCGAGGAAAGTCCTAGCCCACACGCCAGACTGAGCCGAGGAAAGTCCTAGCCCACACGCCAGACTGAGCCGAGGAAATTCCTAGCTCACACGCCAGACTGAGCCGAGGAAAGTCCTAGCCCACACGCCAGACTGAGCCGAGGAAAGTCCTAGTTCACACGCCAGACTGAGCCGAGGAAAGTCCTAGTTCACACGCCAGACTGAGCCGAGGAAAGTCCTAGTTCACACGCCAGACTGAGCCGAGGAAAGTCCTAGTTCACACGCCAGACTGAGCCGAGGAAAGTCCTAGCTCGCACACCAGACTGAGCCGAGGAAAGTCCTGGCCCACACGCCAGACTGAGCCGAGGAATGTCCTAGCCCACACGCCAGACTGAGCTGAGGAATGTCCTAGCCCACACGCCAGACTGAGCCGAGGAAAGTCCTAGTTCACACGCCAGACTGAGCCGAGGGAAGTCCTAGCTCACACACCAGACTGAGCCGAGGAAAGTCCTAGCCCACACGCCAGACTGAGCCGAGGAATGTCCTAGCCCACACGCCAGACTGAGCTGAGGAAAGTCCAAGCCCACACGCCAGAATGAGCTGAGGAAAGTCCTTGCTCACACGCCAGACTGAGCCGAGGAAAGTCCTAGCTCACACGCAAGACTGAGCCGAGGAAAGTCCTAGCTCACACGCCAGACTGAACCGAGGAAAGTCCTAGCCCACACGACAGACTGAGCCGAGGAAAGTCCTAGCCCACACGCCAGACTGAGGAAAGACTGAGACTCCAAGACTCCGAGGAAAGTCCTAGCTCACACGACAGACTGAGCCGAGGAAAGTCCTAGTTCACACGCCAGACTGAGCCGAGGAAAGTCCTAGCTCACACGCAAGACTGAGCCGAGGAAAGTCCTAGCCCACACGACAGACTGAGCCGAGGAAAGTCCTAGCTCACACGCAAGACTGAGCCGAGGAAAGTCCTAGCTCACACGCCAGACTGAGCCGAGGAAAGACCTAGCCCACCCGCCAGACTGAGGAAAGACTGAGACTTGAAGACTCCCAGGAAAGACTAAGCTGGGAGATGCGGACCACGGCCAGCCTCATCTCCGTGCCAGGTTTTACCCGTGGACTCAACAAGAAGCCGCGGGTGGGGGGGGGGGGGGGACCAAACTTGAAGACCAGCAGTAGAAGGAAGAAAATCATGGGTCAAGTGAGCGGTGAAAGGCCGAGAAAGATCCGGCCAACTCAAATGAGGAAACCCAGAGAACTCGAGTGAATTGAGAGCGGGAGGTCGAGTGGTGAGCTCTCAGGGGGGGGGGGGGTTGAGGCAGGGATGGAACAGGAAGACGGAAAAGATTAATCTTGGAAAGTTAATAGAAAAGTGAAATAGCCGGAGTCAGGGGATACTAGGAGGAGGAGCCCGCTCCCCGTCTGTTTAACGAAACACTCGACTGTCAGATTCTGTCTCAGAGAATTGTAATTCTGTCGAGTGTTGTGATTCAGACTGTGTCTGTCTCTGTAGTATCGGTGTCTGAGATCTTAACTCTGGCGTCTGAGATAACACGATCAATGCCCAGGCTGCCTCCCGTCCTCTGGGAGGGAATCAGCATGTCGGGTCATACTGATGAAGCTTAATACTCTCAGAAAGTGCTGTGACAAAGAGAAAGTAATTACGAAGAGAGAGCACTCAGCCAGTATAGGACTTACAGCACTTTCTCTGCAACTCAGTGATAAATATTGATATTCTATCAATATGATTATACGGGAACACAGAAACGGTCATCTATGTCGTAATTATTATGGCTGTCATCCAACTTTTCCAATCATCCGGACTATCTGGGGGCTTTCAGCAACAAGATGCAAGACCGTGAGCAGAACACAACAGTCAGGAGAGTCAAGTACAGGTGATCATGCCATTAATCTACCATAAAAGATCCAGTAGCCTGGTATAAGGTGCTAGTAGATTTCTACAACAATAAAAATATTTCAATTGTATTACATCTTAAGAATATAAAAACTCACATATGTAAAAATGTAGCTACAAAAATGCCCATTTCGGGAAGAGGTGACGCACACACAAACTGCGTCTAGGAAAATGACCGAGAATCGACATTTTCGTGCGTCGATTCGACAAATGGAGAAGCAAGTCGATTCTCATTTCGCGAGAGTCGACAATATCGACATGTCGTGTTAGCAGACACGACATTTGATCCACCAGTCAAAATGACTACATAAGAGGATCTTGCACTGATATGTTGCAAAAGACGTTCCTTAAGACAGCAGGAGACAGCAGTCATGGTGTAACCATGACTGCTAAAGTAAATGATTAGTAAATATATCTGTGTACTCACCTACTCACCTAAAACTCACCTATTACTCACCTCACCTAATTGTGCTTG
>NC_059617.1:360053-440053 GCF_020424385.1 Procambarus clarkii
ATAGCAAACAAAGCCAAGACCGAACCAAAGCTACTCCACAGTCACATCAGAAGGAAAACAACAGTGAAAGAACAGGTATTGAAACTTAGAACAGGCGAGGACAGGTATACAGAGAATGACAGAGAGGTGTGTGAGGAACTCAACAAGAGGTTCCAGGAGGTCTTCACAATAGAACAGGGTGAGGTCACTGTGCTAGGAGAAAGGGAGGTAAACCAGGCGGCCTTGGAGGAGTTCGAAATTACGAGAGAGGAGGTCAAGAGACACCTGCTGGATCTGGATGTTAGAAAGGCTGTTGGTCCAGATGGGATCTCACCATGGGTACTGAAAGAGTGTGCAGAGGCACTTTGCCTGCCACTCTCCATAGTGTATAGTTAGTCACTAGAGACGGGAGACCTACCAGAAATATGGAAGACGGCGAATGTGGTCCCAATATACAAAAAGGGCGACAGACAAGAGGCACTGAACTACAGGCCAGTGTCCTTGACTTGTATACCATGCAAGGTGATGGAGAAGATCGTGAGAAAAAACCTGGTAACACATCTGGAGAGAAGGGACTTCGTGACAAATCGCCAACATGGATTCAGGGAGGGTAAATCTTGCCTTACAGGCTTGATAGAATTCTACGATCAGGTGACACAGATTAAGCAAGAAAGAGAGGGCTGGGCGGACTGCATTTTCTTGGATTGTCGGAAAGCCTTTGACACAGTACCGCATAAGAGGCTGGTACATAAGCTGGAGAGACAGGCAGGTGTAGCTGGTAAGGTGCTCCAGTGGATAAGGGAGTATCTAAGCAATAGGAAGCAGAGAGTTACGGTGAGGGGTGAGACCTCCGATTGGCGTGAAGTCACCAGTGGAGTCCCACAGGGCTCTGTACTCGGTCCTATCTTGTTTCTGATATATGTAAATGATCTCCCGGAGGGTATCGATTCATTTCTCTCAATGTTTGCGGACGATGCTAAAATTATGAGAAGGATTAAAACAGAAGAGGACTGTTTGAGGCTTCAAGAAGACCTAGACAAGCTGAAGGAATGGTCGAACAAATGGTTGTTAGAGTTTAACCCAACCAAATGTAATGTAATGAAGATAGGTGTAGGGAGCAGGAGGCCAGATACAAGGTATCATCTGGGAGAGGAAATTCTTCAGGAGTCAGAGAAGGAAAAAGACTTGGGGGTTGATATCACGCCAGACCTGTCTCCTGCAGCACATATCAAGCGGATAACATCAGCGGCATATGCCAGGCTGGCCAACATACGAACGGCATTCAGAAACTTGTGTAAAGAATCATTCAGAACTTTGTATACCACATATGTCAGGCCAATCCTGGAGTATGCAGCCCCAGCATGGAGTCCATATCTAGTCAAGGATAAGACTAAACTGGAAAAGGTTCAAAGGTTTGCCACCAGACTAGTACCCGAGCTGAGAGGTATGAGCTACGAGGAGAGACTACGGGAATTAAACCTCACTTCGCTGGAAGACAGAAGAGTTAGGGGGGACATGATCACCACATTCAAGATTCTGAAGGGGATTGATAGGGTAGATAAAGACAGTCTATTTAACACAAGGGGAACACGCACAAGGGGACACAGGTGGAAACGGAGTGCCCAAATGAGCCACAGAGATATTAGAAAGAACTTTTTTAGTGTCAGAGTGGTTGACAAATGGAATGCATTAGGAAGTGATGTGGTGGAGGCTGACTCCATACACAGTTTCAAGTGTAGATATGACAGAGCCCGATAGGCTCAGGAATCTGTACACCTGTTGATTGACGGTTGAGAGGCGGGACCAAAGAGCCAGAGCTCAACCCCCGCAAACACAACTAGGTGAGTTGGTGAGTACACAGAGGTCGATGGTGACCTAAACACACACTAGGTGAGTACACAGAGGTCAAGCGGGATGGTAAGACAACAGAATGAAGCTGGAGGAGAGGGACTGGACGAGTCATTCATGGAGATGATTGCTAAGGCATGGAAGGAAGTCAGTGGGGAATTGAAGGACCTGAGGGAAACTATATGTAAGCTGCAGATAGAACTAAGTGCAGCACAAGAGGAGATAAAAAGCCTAAAAACAGGCCCTCCTCAGACTCTGGCCCAGGGGACCAACCCCCAGGTGCCTGGAGATGTAGCTATGGCAGGGACCCCTACAATTGGCCCAACCTTTGCTGAAATGCTCAAGAGCCCAGGAGCAATGTCCACAGTCAAGGAAGTTGTAATGAAAGCAGTAACCTCACTGGAGGCAGCTAGATGCACAAGCCAGCTAATGGAAAGGAAAAGAGCTGTAGTAGTGGTAGGTGCCAAGGAACAAGAGGGCTCCACAAGAGAGGAAACGAGGACTAAAGACAAAGCTGCAGTGGCAGGGATATTAAAGGAGATAGGAATGGAAGGGGCTGAACGAGACATAGAACAGTTTTTCCGGATTGGCCAGTACAACAGAGACAAAAAGAGATTGATCAAGGTAGTATTCAAGAGCGAGGACATCAAAGAGGACATCCTAGTAAGGAAGAGCAATCTGAGGTATGTAAGGAACTACAAAGAGGTATATGTTCAGAGGGACATGACCAGAGACGAGATAGTAAGGGCAGCAGATGCAAGGAAAAGGCGTAAGGAGAGGGAAGAGAGCCAGGGAACCTCAGCCTCCAACCCAGCAATCCCAGAGGGGAGTGGGGAACCCCAATCCAGCAACCCAGGAACCCCAGGGGGGAATGCAACACCCCGGCCCACCACCCAATAGGGCCCTCCCTACCCCCCAGCACAAACCCTTCCTTGCCCCTGCATAATGCCCATCATGAAACCCAAATCCTCCCCCTTCCCTTACCCCAAGTAGCCCCTGCTTTCCCAGCCCTTGGTCTTCTCCCTGCCCCAAGCAGGCCTGAGGAAGACCAAAGCCCTCTATCCCCCACTCCACCTCCCTCCAAACCCCTGTCAACTACACCGCAGGAGGGCGTGCCCTCTCCCCAAGCAATCCCTGCTCCCTCACCCCCAGGACTTCTTCCTGACCCAAGCAGGCCTGAGGAAGACCTAAGCCCCCTGCCCCCCACTCCACCTCCCCCTGAACCCCTGGCAAATACCTCACAGGAGGAGGAGCCTACCCAAGTAGCAATGACCATAGAACAACCTCCTACACTTGTAGGGAGTGTGGGTGAAATTGGATATAAGAAAGTGAGCTTCAAGGTAATGTACTCAAACATTGATGGGATTACCAATAAAGCAAGTGAACTGGCAGAAAGGGTGCAAGAAGAAAACCCTGATGTAATAGGACTAACGGAAACAAAATTGTCAGGAGTCATAACAGATGCTGTTTCCAAAGGACTACTATATAGTAAGGAAAGAGAGGGAAGGGAGAGGAGGTGGAGGAGTGGCCCTGCTGATAAGGAAGGACTGGAGTTTTGATGAGATGGAAATTCCGGGCTGTGACGGATTCAGAGATTACATAACAGGAACTATAACAATGGGTGGACCTAAGATAATAGTGACAGTCATTTACAACCCTCCCCTAAATGACAGAAGACCTAGACAGGAGTTTGATAGGAACAACATGGCAACCATTAATATAATAGAGAGAGCAGCTTCAGTTGCCTGCAGGAATGGCTCAAGACTCTTAATCATGGGTGATTTCAACCATGGAAAGATAGACTGGGAGAATGGGGGACCCACATGGTGGTGAAGATACGTGGCGAGCTAAACTCTTGGAAGTGGCAACAAGGAATTTTCTGAGCCAGCATGTCAAGGAACCCACAAGAATGAGAGGAAATGATGAACCAGCTAGACTCGACTTGATATTCACCTTGAATGAGTCAGAAATAAGGGAAGTCAAAGTTGAAGCCCCCATAGGAATGAGTGACCACAGTGTACTGACCTTTGAGTACTTGGTGGAGGTAGGGATAACCTATCCAAGGATGGGAGTGGAGGGGAAAAGACTGAATTACCGAAAAGGAAAATATGACGAGATGAGGAACTTCCTCAGGGGAATACCATGGGAAACAGAACTTAGAGACAGGAATGTGCAGGTCATGATGGATATTGTCACCCAAAAGTGCCAGGAAGCTGCAGACAGGTTTATCCCCGTCCAAAAGGAGAAAAACGAAAATCAACAGAAAAACCCATGGTTCAACCAGGAATGTAAGGTAGCGAAACAGCTGAGTAAAAGAACATGGAGAAACTACAGAAATAACAGAACACCAGAGAGCAGGGAGAGATACCAGAGGGCCAGAAATGAGTACATCAGAGTGAGGAGGGAAGCAGAGAGACAGTTTGAAAATGACATCGTGAGTAAAGCCAAGACCCAACCAAAGCTGCTCCACAGTCACATCAGGAGGAAAACAGCAGTGAAGGAACAAGTGATGAAGCTGCGGAAAGGGGAGAACAGATACACAGAGAATGACAAGGAGGTGTGTGAAGAACTCAACAAGAGATTCCAGGAGGTCTTCACAATAGAACAAGGAGAAGCCCCTGCACTAAATGAGGAGGCGGCAAACCAAGCAACCTTGGAGGAATTTGACCTCACCAGTGATGAGGTCAAAAGGTGTCTGCAGGAGCTAGATGTGACAAAGGCTGTTGGGCCTGATAGAATCTCACCATGGATACTAAAGGAAGGTGCAGAAGCTCTAAGTGTGCCACTCTCTATGGTGTATAACAGGTCACTGGAAACAGGAGACTTACCAGAAAGTTGGAAGACAGCTAACGTGGTCCCAATATACAAAAAGGGTGACAGGCAAGAGGCACTGAATTACAGGCCAGTTTCCTTAACTTGTATACCATGCAAGGTGCTGGAGAAGATCGTGAGGAAAAGGCTCGTAGAGCATCTGGAGGGAAATAACTTTGTAACGCACCACCAACATGGGTTCAGAGATGGTAAATCGTGCCTCACAGGTTTAATAGAATTTTATGACCAGGCAACGAAAATTAGGCAGGAAAGAGAAGGGTGGGCCGACTGCATTTTCCTGGATTGCCAAAAAGCCTTTGACACAGTACCCCATAAAAGGCTGTTAAAAAAGTTGGAGCAACAGGCAGGAGTAAAAGGGAAGGTGCTCCAGTGGATAAGGGAGTACTTAAGCAACAGGAAACAGCGAGTAACGGTGAGGGGGGAGACATCAGAGTGGCGAGATGTCACCAGCGGAGTCCCACAGCGCTCAGTACTTGGACCCATCCTGTTTCTAATATATGTAAACGATCTTCCAGAGGGTATAGACTCATTCCTCTCGATGTTTGCTGATGATGCAAAAATTATGAGAAGAATCAAGACGGATGAAGATAGACAGAGACTACAGGATGACCTGGACAAACTGGAGGAATAGTCTAGAAAATGGCTGCTGAAGTTCAACTCGGGAAAATGTAAGGTTATGAAATTAGGCGAAGGGAGCAGGAGGCTGAACACAAGGTATCATCTGGGAGGGGAAATCCTGCAAGAATCAAATAGAGAGAAGGATCTGGGGGTTGATATCACACCGAACCTGTCCCCAGAGGCCCACATCAAAAGAATATCATCAGCGGCATATGCTAGACTGGCCAACATAAGAACTGCCTTCAGAAACTTGTGTAAGGAATCTTTCAGAACCCTGTATACCACTTATGTAAGACCAATCCTGGAGTATGCAGCTCCAGCCTGGAGTCCATACCTAGTTAAACACAAGACAAAGTTAGAGAAGATTCAGCGGTATGCCACCAGGCTCGTCCCGGAACTGTGAGGATTGAGCTACGAGGAAAGGCTAAAGGAGCTGAACCTCACATCCCTGGAAAACAGAAGAGTAAGGGGAGACATGATAACCACCTACAAAATGCTCAGGGGAATTGACAGGGTGGACAAAGACAAACTCTTCAGCACGGGTGGGACACGAACAAGGGGACACAGGTGGAAACTTAGTACCCAGATGAGCCACAGAGACGTTAGAAAATTTTTTTTCAGTGTCAGAGTAGTTAATAAATGGAATGCATTAGGAAGTGATGTGGTGGAGGCTGACTCCATACACAGTTTCAAGTGTAGATATGATAGAGCCCAATAGGCTCAGGAATCTGTACACCAGTTGATTGACAGTTGAGAGGCGGGACCAAAGAGCCAGAGCTCAACCCCCGCAAACACAACTAGGTGAGTACAATTAGGTGAGTACTTCCCCCACACACACAACTACTCCCCCCCCCCACACACACAACTACTCCCCCCCCACACACACAACTACAAACCTGCTAAGTTGGTTCCCTGAATACCCTGCCAAGATGGATCTCAAGTACATACGCGCTTAAACTTACCTACCCAATCAGCGTTCTCCTTCCCTCCCTCCCCCCTCCCTTCTTCCCTCCCTCCCCCTCCCTTCCCCCTCTCTCCCTTTTCTCTCCCTAGGAGCTGGGCTACGAGCGAGGTGTGTCTACGAGGCAGGCAATCGTCCCGTAATCAGAGTGAAGGCACAGTGGTTGATTACTAGGGTGTTGGAGACTGCATTTGTGGTGACGAGGGTGGTGTGTAGGGTGTGGGGCAGGTGTGTAGGGTGTGGTGGTGATGTGTAGGGTGTGGTGGTGGTGTGTAGGGTGTGATGGTGATGTGTATGGTGTGGGGCAGGTGTGTTGGGTGTGGTGGTGATGTGTAGGGTGTGGTGGTGATGTGTAGGGTGTGGGGCAGGTGTGTAGGGTATGGTGGTGATGTGTAGGGTGTGGTGGTGGTGGTGAGTAGGGTGTGGGGCAGGTGTGTAGGGTGTGGGGGTGGTGTGTAGGGTGTGGGGCAGGTGTGTAGGGTGTGGGGGTGGTGCGTATGGTGTGGGGCAGGTGTATAGGGTGTGGTGGTGAAGAGTATGGTGTGGGGCAGGTGTGTAGGGTGTGGGGGTGGTGTGTAGGGTGTGGGGCAGGTGTGTAGGGTGTGGGGGTGGTGTGTATGGTGTGGGGCAGGTGTGTAGGGTGTGGTGGTGATGTGTAGGGTGTAGGGCAGGTGTGTAGGGTATGGTGGTGGTGTGTATGGTGTGGGGCAGGTGTGTAGGGTGTGGGGGTGGTGTGTAGGGTGTGGGGCAGGTGTGTAGGGTACGGGCAGGTGTATAGGGTGTGGTGGTGGTGTGTAGGGTGTGGTGGTGTTGTGTAGGGTGTGGCGGTGGTGTGTAGGGTGTGGCGGTGGTGTGTAGGGTGTGGGGTAGGTGTGTAGGGTGTGGGGCAGGTGTGTAGGGTGTGGTGGTGGTGTGCAGGGTGTGGTGGTGGTGTGTAGGGTGTGGTGGAGGTGTGTAGGGTGTGGTGGAGGTGTATAGGGTGTGGTGGTGGTGTGTAGGGTGTGGTGGTGGTGTGTAGGGTGTGGTGGTGGTGTGTAGGGTGTGGGGCAGGTGTGTAGGGTGTGAGGCAGGTGTGTAGGATGTGGGGCAGGTGTGTAGGGTGTGGGGCAGGTGTGTAGGATGTGGGGCAGGTGTGTAGGGTGTGGGGCAGGTGTGTAGGGTGTGGGGCAGGTGTGTAGGGTGTGGGGCAGGTGTGTAGGGTGTGGGGCAGGTGTGCTCGTGAAATCTCTGTCGTAAGTCCAGGCACCAAGAACAATGTATCATAAGAAATGTTTTACAAAACAATTTAACTCTGTAGTTAAAACGCAGCTAAACTGTAGTTCTTTAATTAATTCATAAAATGACCTAATCCAATTACTGCACCTGGACCCCAATTACTGCACCTGGACCCCAATTACTGCACCTGGACCCCAATTACTGCACCTGGACACCAATTACTGCACCTGGACCCCAATTACTGCACCTGGACCCCAATTACTGCACCTGGACCCCAATTACTGCACCTGGACCCCAATTACTGCACCTGGACCCATATTACTGCACCTGGACCCCAATTACTGCACCTGGACCCTAATTACTTCACCTGGACCCCAATTACTGCACCTGGACCCCAATTACTGCACCTGGACCCCAATTACTGCACCTGGACCCATATTACTGCACCTGGACCCCAATTACTGCACCTGGACCCTAATTACTTCACCTGGACACCAATTACTGCACCTGGTCCCCAATTACTGCACCTGGACCCCAATAACTGCACCTGGACCCATATTACTGCACCTGGACCCCAATTACTGCACCTGGACCCTAATTACTTCACCTGGACCCCAAATTACTGCACCTGGACCCCAATTACTGCACCTGGACCCCAATTACTGCACCTGGACCCCAAATTACTGCACCTGGACCCCAAATTACTGCACCTGGACCCCAATTACTGCACCTGGACCCCCAATTACTGCACCTGGACCCCAAATTACTGCACCTGGACCCCAATTACTGCACCTGGACCCCAAATTACTGCACCTGTCCCCAAATTACTTCACCTGACCCCAAATTACTGCACCTGACCCCCAATTACTGCACCTGGACCCCAAATTACTGCACCTGACCCCAATTTACTGCACCTGACCCCCAATTACTGCACCTGGACCCCAATTACTGCACCTGGACCCCCAATTACTGCACCTGACCCCAAATTACTGCACCAGGACCCCAATTACTGCACCTGACCCCAAATTACTGCACCTGACCCCCAATTACTGCACCTGGACCCCAAATTACTGCACCTGGACCCCAATTACTGCACCTGGACCCCAATTACTGCACCTGGACCCCAATTACTGCACCTGGACCCCAAATTACTGCACTTGGACCCCAATTTCATCACCTGGACCCCAAATTACTGCACCTGGACACCAAATTACTGCACCTGGACCCCAAATTACTGCACCTGGACCCCAAATTACTGCACCTGGACCCCAATTACTGCACCTGGACCCCAAATTACTGCACCTGGACCCCAAATTACTGCACCTGGACCCCAAATTACTGCACCTGGACGCCAAATTACTGCACCTGGACTCCAAATTACTGCACCTGGACCCCAAATTACTGCACCTGGACTCCAAATTACTGCACCTGGACCCCAATTACTGCACCTGGACCCCCAATTACTGCACCTGGACCCCCAATTACTGCACCTGGACCCCAATTACTACACCTGGACCCCCAATTACTGCACCTGACCCCCAATTACTGCACCTGGACCCCAAATTACGGCACCTGGACCCCAATTACTGCACCTGGACCCCAATTACTGCACCTGGACCCCAAATTACTGCACCTGGACCCCAAATTACTGCACCTGGACCCCAATTACTGCACCTGGACCACAAATTACTGCACCTGGACCCCAATTACTGCACCTGGACCCCAAATTACTGCACCTGGACCCCAAATTACTGCACCTGGACCCCAATTACTGCACCTGGACCCCAATTACTGCACCTGGACCCCAATTACTGCACCTGGACCCCAATTACTGCACCTGGACCCCAATTACTGCACCTGGACCCCAATTACTGCACCTGGACCCTAATTACTGCACCTGGACCCCAAATTACTGCACGTGGACCCCAATTTCATCACCTGGACCCCAAATTACTGCACCTGGACCCCAATTACTGCACCTGGACCCCAATTACTGCACCTGGACCCCAAATTACTGCACCTGGACCCCAAATTACTGCACCTGGACCCCAATTACTGCACCTGGACCCCAATTACTGCACCTGGACCCCAATTACTGCACCTGGACCCCCAATTACTGCACCTGGACCACCAATTATTGCACCTGGACCCCCAATTACTGCACCTGGACCCCCAATTACTTCACCTAGACCCCCAATTACTGCACCTGGACCCCCAATTATTGCACCTGGACCCCCAATTACTGCACCTGGACCCCCAATTACTGCACCTTGACCCACAATTACTGCACCTGGACCCCCAATTACTGCACCTGGACCCCCAATTACTGCACCTGGACCCCCAATTACTGCACCTGGACCCCCAATTACTGCACCTGGACCCCTAATTACTGCACCTGGACCCCCAATTACTGCACCTGGACCCCAATTACTGCACCTGGACCCCAAATTACTGCACCTGGACCCCCAATTACTGCACCTGGACCCCCAATTACTGCAACTAGACCCCAATTACTGCACCTGGACCCCAAATTACTGCACCTGGAACCCCAATTACTGCAACTAGACCCCAATTACTGCACCTGGACCCCAATAACTACACCTGGACCCCAATTACTGCACCTGGACCCCCAATTACTGCAACTAGACCCCAATTACTGCACCTGGACCCCAAATTACTGCACCTGGAACCCCAATTACTGCAACTAGACCCCAATTACTGCACCTGGACCCCAATAACTGCACCTGGACCCCAATTACTGCACCTGGACCCGAATTACTGCACCTGGACCCCAATTACTGCACCTGGACCCCCAATTACTGCAACTAGACCCCAATTACTGCACATGGACCCCAATTACTGCACCTGGACCCCCAATTACTGCAACTAGACCCCAATTACTGCACCTGGACCCCAAATTACTTCACCTGAACCCCAATTTCCGCACCTGGACCCCAATATCCGCACCTGGACCCCAATTACTGCAACTAGACCCCATTTACTGCACCTGGACCCCAATAACTACACCTGGACCCCAATTACTGCACCTGGACCCCCAATTACTGCAACTAGACCCCAATTACTGCACCTGGACCCCAAATTACTGCACCTGGACCCCAATTACTGCACCTGGACCCCAAATGTCTTACCAGAAGCATAATCACCCCCGGTATAGCGACCACGACACAACCCTTTTATAGCACATGGGGCAGGTATTAGCCTGCAGGGAGGGCCACTGTGGCATGCAGGCCGGGCAGGTAATGACCATGAATGGTGAGCACTGCTCTCAACACCCGCATTGCAGTACATACCATCATCTGGTAGTGCATAGCCATAGTCCCATGGTAGCGCTGTGACTACCATGGTCATTAACTACCATGTAACCTGAAGGGTAGTGCAGTAGCCACTGTAACCTGTAGGGTAGTGCAGTAGCCACTGTAACCTGTAGGGTAGTGCAGTAGCCACTGTAACCTGTAGGCCAGTACAGCAGCCACTGTAACCTGTAGGCCAGTACAGCAGCCACTGTAACCTGGAGGGTAGTGCAGTAGCCACTGTAACCTGTAGGGTAGTGCAGTAGCCACTGTAACCTGTAGGGTAGTGCAGTAGCCACTGTAACCTGTAGGGTAGTGCAGTAGCCACTGTAACCTGTAGGGTAGTGCAGTAGCCACTGTAACCTGTAGGGTAGTGCAGTAGCCACTGTAACCTGTAGGGTAGTACAGTAGCCACTGTAACCTGTAGGGTAGTGCAGTAGCCACTGTAACCTGTAGGGTAGTGCAGTAGCCACTGTAACCTGTAGGGTAGTACAGTAGCCACTGTAACCTGTAGGGTAGTGCAGTAGCCACTGTAACCTGTAGGGTAGTACAGTAGCCACTGTAACCTGTAGGGTAGTACAGTAGCCGCTGTAACCTGTAGGGTAGTGCAGTAGCCACTGTAACCTGTAGGGTAGTGCAGTAGCCACTGTAACCTGTAGGGTAGTACAGTAGCCACTGTAACCTGTAGGGTAGTGCAGTAGCCACTGTAACCTGTAGGGTAGTGCAGTAGCCACTGTAACCTGTAGGGTAGTACAGTAGCCACTGTAACCTGTAGGGTAGTGCAGTAGCCACTGTAACCTGTAGGGTAGTGCAGTAGCCACTGTAACCTGTAGGGTAGTGCAGTAGCCACTGTAACCTGTAGGGTAGTGCAGTAGCCACTGTAACCTGTAGGGTAGTACAGTAGCCACTGTAACCTGTAGGGTAGTGCAGTAGCCACTGTAATCTGTAGGGTAGTGCAGTAGCCACTGTAACCTGTAGGGTAGTACAGTAGCCACTGTAACCTGTAGGGTAGTGCAGTAGCCACTGTAACCTGTAGGGTAGTGCAGTAGCCACTGTAACCTGTAGGGTAGTGCAGTAGCCACTGTAACCTGTAGGGTAGTGCAGTAGCCACTGTAACCTGTAGGGTAGTGCAGTAGCCACTGTAACCTGAAGGGTAGTGCAGTAGCCACTGTAACCTGTAGGGTAGTGCAGTAGCCACTGTAACCTGTAGGGTAGTGCAGTAGCCACTGTAACCTGTAGGGTAGTGCAGTAGCCACTGTAACCTGTAGGGTAGTGCAGTAGCCACTGTAACCTGTAGGGTAGTGCAGTAGCCACTGTAACCTGTAGGGTAGTACAGTAGCCACTGTAACCTGTAGGGTAGTGCAGTAGCCACTGTAACCTGTAGGGTAGTACAGCTGCCACTGTAACCTGTAGACTAGTAGAGCAGCCACTGTAACCTGTAGGCCAGTACAGCAGCCACTGTAACCTGTAGGCCAGTACAGCAGCCACTGTAACCTGTAGGCCAGTACAGCAGCCACTGTAACCTGTAGGCCAGTACAGAGAGAAGACTATACAGGATATGATGGACTATGTCACCCAGAAGTGCCAGGAAGCTGCAGACAGGTTTATCCCCGTCCAAAAGTAGAAAAACAACACAAGAACCCATGGTTCAGCCAGGAATATAAGGTAGCGAAGCAACTGAGTGAAAGATCATGGAGAAACTACTGGAATAACAGAACGCCAGAGAGCAGGGAGAGATACCAGAGGGCCAGAAATGAGTACCTCAGAGTGAGGAGAGAAGCAGAGAGACAGTTTGAAAATGACATCGCGAGTAAAGCCAAGACCCAACCAAAGCTGCTCCACAGTCACATCAGGAGGAAAACAGCAGTGAAGGAACAAGTAATGAAAGTAAGGAAAGAGGAGAACAGATACACAAAGAATGACAAGGAGGTGTGTGAGGAACTCAAAAACAGATTCCAGGAGGTCTTCACAATAGAATAAGGAGAAGCCCCTGCACTAAATGAGGCAAACCAAGCAACCTTGGAGGAATTTGACCTCACCAGTGATGAGGTCAAAGGGAATCTGTTGGAGCTGAATGTGTCAAAGGCTGTTGGGCCTGACAGAATCTCACCATGGATACTAGAGGAAGGTGCAGAAGCACTAAGTGTGCCACTCTCTATGGTGTATAACAGGTCACTGGAAACAGGAGACCTACCAGAAAGTTGGAAGAGAGCTAACGTGGTCCCAATATACAAGAAAGGTGACAGGCAAGAGGCACTGAACTACAGGCCAGTTTCCCTAACTTGTATACCATGCAAGGTGCTGGAGAAGATCGTGAGGAAAAGGCTCGTAGAGCATCTGGAGGGAAATAGCTTTGTGACACACCACCAACATGGGTTCAGGGATGGTAAATCATGCCTCACGGGCTAAATTGAAATCTATAACCAGGCGACAGAAATTAACCAAGAAAAAGATGGACAGACTGCATTTTCTTGGGCTATCAGAAAACCTTTGATACAGTACCCCATTAAAAGCTGTTACAAAAGTTAGAGCAGCAGGCAGGAGTAAAAGGGAAGGTGCTCCAGTGGATAAGGGAGTATCTAAGCAACAGGAAGCAGCGAGTAACTGCGATGGGGAGACATCAGAGTGGTGAGATGTCACCAGCGGAGTCCCACAGGGCTCAGTACTTGGACCCATCCTGTTTCTAATATATGTAAACGATCTTCCGGAGGGTATAGACTCGTTCCTCTCAATGTTTGCTGATGATGCAAAAATTATGAGAAGAATCAAGACAGATGAAGATACACAGAGACTACAGGATGACCTGAACAAACTGGAGAAATTGTCTAGAAAATGGCTACTAAAGTATAAATCAGGAAAGTGTAAAGTAATGAAATTAGGTGAAGGGAGCAGGAGGCTGAACACAAGGTACAATCTGGGAGGGGAAATCCTGCAAGAGTCAAATAGAGAGAAAGATCTGGGGGTTGATATCACACCGAACCTGTCCCCAGAGGCCCACATCAAAAGGATATCATCAGCGGCATATGCTAGATTGGCCAACATAAGAACTGCCTTTAGAAACTTGTGTAATTAATCGTTCAGGACATTGTATGCCACTCATGTCAGACCAATCCTGGAAAATGCAGCTCCAGCCTGGAGTCCATACCTAGTTAAACACAAGACAAAGTTAGAAACATTCAGCGGTATGCCACCAGACTCGTCCCGGAACTGAGAGGTATGAGCTACGAGGAAAGGCTACGGGAGCTAAACC
Organism: Procambarus clarkii; assembly: GCF_020424385.1. Taxonomy (NCBI): domain Eukaryota; kingdom Metazoa; phylum Arthropoda; class Malacostraca; order Decapoda; family Cambaridae; genus Procambarus; species Procambarus clarkii. The sequence continues at coordinate 374,068 of NC_059617.1, forward strand.
TCACGTCCCTAGAAGACAAAAGAGTAATAGGAGACATGATCACATCCTGCGAAATTCTCAGAAGAATTGACAGTGAATAAAGACAAACTATTTAGCATGGGTGAAACACGAAGAAGGAAGGGGAGTTATAAGGGGAAAGCACCAAGCCATTACGACTGTATAGCACTGGGAAGGGGTCAGGATAACGATTTGGGATGGGACGGTGCCCAACCACTTGGACGGTCGGGGATTGAACGCCGACCTGCATGAAGCGAGACCGTCGCTCTAGCATCCAGGACAAGGGGACACAGGTGGAGACTGAGTACCCACATGAGCCACAGGGACGTTAGAAAGAACTTTTTCAGTGTCAGAGTAGTTAACAGGTGGAATGCATTAGGCAGTGATGTGGTGGAGGCTGACTCCATACACAGCTTTAAGTGTAGATATGATAGAGCCCAATAGGTTCAGGAACCTGTACACCAGTTGATTGACAGTTGAGAGGAGGGACCAAAGAGCCAGAGCTCAACCCCCGCAAGCACAACTAGGTGAAACCAGTACAGTACTGTCACCTGTACACCAGTACAGTACTGTCACCTGTACACCAGTACAGTACTGTCACCTGTACACCAGTACAGTACTGTCACCTGTACACCAGTACACTACTGTCACCTGTACACCAGTACAGTACTGTCACCTGTACACCAGTACAGTACTGTCACCTGTACACCAGTACAGTACTGTCACCTGTACACCAGTACAGTACTGTCACCTGTACACCAGTACAGTACTGTCACCTGTACACCAGTACAGTACTGTCACCTGTACACCAGTACACTACTGTCACCTGTACACCAGTACACTACTGTCACCTGTACACCAGTACACTACTGTCACCTGTACACCAGTACACTACTGTCACCTGTACACCAGTACACTACTGTCACCTGTACACCAGTACACTACTGTCACCTGTACACCAGTACACTACTGTCACCTGTAAGGAGCACCGAGAAGAAATATTAGAATAAGAGGAGGGGAAGGAGGCGTGGTGGGTCAGGTGCCCCCAGTAACCAGTCTTGGGTCTGGCCTCGGCCATAGTCGCACTCATCCTAGTTGGTAATTAGCTAATTGGTCGTCAGCGGCTTATTCGTGCAGTGTTCCGTGACCCAGCAGAGGGGGAGGACGGTACTGGAGACGAGGGCGGGGAGGCAGAGATAAAAGGAACGCTACACACATGAAAAAAATGAATAAATAACAGGTAAGACGAGACAGGTGTAGGAGGGGGGGGGGTGTACGGAGGTGTAGGGGACAGGTGTAGGGGGGTGTACGGAGGTGTAAGGGGACAGATGTTGGGGGGTGTACGGAGGTGTAGGGGGACAGGTGTTGGGGGGTGTACGGAGGTGTAGGGGGACAGGTGTTGGGGGGTGTACGGAGGTGTAGGGGGACAGGTGTTGGGGGGTGTACGGAGGTGTAGGGGACAGGTGTAGGGGGGTGTACAGAGGTGTAGGGGGACAGGTGTTGGGGGGTGTACGGAGGTGTAGGGGGACAGGTGTTGGGGGGTGTACGGAGGAGTAGGGGGACAGGTGTTGGGGGGGTGTACAGAGGTGTAGGGGGACAGGTGTTGGGGGGTGTACGGAGGAGTAGGGGGACAGGTGTTGGGGGGTGTACAGAGGTGTAGGGGGACAGGTGTTGGGGGGTGTACAGAGGTGTAGGGGGACAGGTGTTGGGGGGTGTACGGAGGTGTAGGGGACAGGTGTTGGGGGGTGTACGGAGGTGTAGGGGGACAGGTGTTGGGGGGTGTACGGAGGAGTAGGGGGACAGGTGTTGGGGGGTGTACAGAGGTGTAGGGGGACAGGTGTTGGGGGGTGTACGGAGGTGTAGGGGGACAGGTGTTGGGGGGTGTACGGAGGAGTAGGAGGACAGGTGTTGGGGGGTGTACGGAGGTGTAGGGGGACAGGTGTTGGGGGGTGTACGGAGGTGTAGGGGACAGGTGTAGGGGGGTGTGCAGAGGTGTAGGGGGACAGGTGTTGGGGGGTGTACGGAGGTGTAGGGGGACAGGTGTTGGGGGGTGTACGGAGGTGTAGGGGGACAGGTGTTGGGGGGTGTACGGAGGAGTAGGGGGACAGGTGTTGGGGGGTGTACAGAGGTGTAGGGGGACAGGTGTTGGGGGGTGTACGGAGGAGTAGGGGGACAGGTGTTGGGGGGTGTACAGAGGTGTAGGGGGACAGGTGTTGGGGGGTGTACAGAGGTGTTGGGGGACAGGTGTTGGGGGGTGTACGGAGGTGTAGGGGACAGGTGTTGGGGGGTGTACAGAGGTGTAGGGGGACAGGTGTTGGGGGTGTACGGAGGAGTAGGGGGACAGGTGTTGGGGGGTGTACGGAGGTGTAGGGGACAGGTGTAGGGGGGTGTACAGAGGTGTACGGGGACAGGTGTTGGGGGGTGTACGGAGGTGTAAGGGGACAGGTGTTGGGGGGTGTACGGAGGTGTAGGGGGACAGGTGTTGGGGGGTGTACGGAGGAGTAGGGGGACAGGTGTTGGGGGGTGTACAGAGGTGTAGGAGGACAGGTGTTGGGGGGTGTACGGAGGTGTAAGGGGACAGGTGTTGGGGGGTGTACGGAGGTGTAGGGGACAGGTGTTGGGGGGTGTACGGAGGTGTACGGGACAGGTGTTGGGGGGTGTACAGAGGTGTAGGGGGACAGGTGTTGAGGGTTGTACAGAGGTGTAGGGGGACAGGTGTTGGGGGGTGTACGGAGGTGTAGGGGGACAGGCAGGGGCCTGAGGGAACCTGTGTGCTGCACCTGTCCAAACACTGTAGCCGGGACTGTGAATGCCATGTTCAGTGCATTATGTGAGCAGAGGCTGTGTTGATTAGCCTTTGTCTTTGATGAGCTGCAGTGATGGCCACCACTACACATGGGGGTGTAGTGGTGGTGCTGGGTGTAGTGGTGGTGGTGGTGTTGTGGTGGTGCTGGGTGTTGTGGTGGTGCTGGGTGTTGTGGTGGTGCTGGGTGTTGTGGTGGTGGTGGTGTTGTGGTGGTGCTGGGTGTTGTGGTGGTGGTGGTGTTGTGGTGGTGCTGGGTGTTGTGGTGGTGCTGGGTGTTGTGGTGGTGCTGGGTGTTGTGGTGGTGCTGGGTGTTGTGGTGGTGCTGGGTGTTGTGGTGGTGCTGGGTGTTGTGGTGGTGGGGTGGTGGTGGTGCTGGGTGTTGTGGTGGTGCTGGGTGTTGTGGTGGTGCTGGTTGTGGTGTTGTGGTGGTGCTGGTGTTGTGGTGGTGCTGGGTGTTGTGGTGGTGCTGGGTGTTGTGGTGGTGGGGGTGGTGTGGTGGTGGTGGGTGTTGTGGTGGTGGGGTGTTGTGGTGGTGGGGTGTTGTGGTGGTGCTGGGTGTTGTGGTGGTGCTGGGTGTTGTGGTGGTGCTGGGTGTTGTGGTGGTGCTGGGTGTTGTGGTGGTGCTGGGTGTTGTGGTGGTGCTGGGTGTTGTGGTGGTGCTGGGTGTTGTGGTGGTGCTGGGTGTTGTGGTGGTGCTGGGTGTTGTGGTGGTGGTGGTGGTGGTGTTGTGCTGGTGTTGTGGTGGTGCTGAGTGTGGTGGTGGTGCTGGGTGTTGTGGTGTGGTGTTGTGGTGCTGGGTGTTGTGGTGGTGCTGGGTGTTGTGGTGGTGCTGGTGTTGTGGTGGTGCTGGGTGTTGTGGTGGTGCTGGGTGTTGTGGTGGTGCTGGGTGTTGTGGTGGTGTTGTGGTGGTGCTGGGTGTTGTGGTGGTGCTGGGTGGTGTGGTGGTGGGTGTTGTGGTGGTGGGTGTTGTGGTGGTGCTGGGTGTTGTGGTGGTGCTGGGTGTTGTGGTGGTGCTGGGTGTTGTGGTGGTGGTTGGTGTTGTGGTGGTGCTGGGTGTTGTGGTGGTGCTGGGTGTTGTGGTGGTGCTGGTGTTGTGGTGGTGGGGTGTTGTGGTGGTGCTGGGTGTTGTGGTGGTGCTGGGTGTTGTGGTGGTGCTGGGTGTTGTGGTGGTGCTGGGTGTTGTGGTGGTGCTGGTGTTGTGGTGGTGCTGGGTGTTGTGGTGGTGCTGGTGTTGTGGTGGTGCTGGTGTTGTGGTGGTGTGTTGGTGTTGTGGTGGTGCTGGTGTTGTGGTGGTGCTGGGTGTTGTGGTGGTGCTGGTGTTGTGGTGGTGGGGTGTTGTGGTGTGTTGGGTGTGGTGGTGCTGGTGTTGTGGTGGTGCTGGGTGTTGTGGTGGTGCTGGGTGTTGTGGTGGTGCTGGGTGTTGTGGTGGTGCTGGTGTTGTGGTGGTGCTGGTGTTGTGGTGGTGCTGGGTGTTGTGGTGGTGCTGGGTGTTGTGGTGGTGCTGGTGTGGTGGTGGTGGGGGTGGTGGTGGTGTTGTGGTGGCTGGTGTTGTGGTGGTGGTGGTGTGTTGTGGGTGGTGTGGGTGTTGTGGTGGTGTTGGGTGTGTTGTGGTGGTGTGTGGTGGTGGTGGTGTTGTGGTGCTGGGTGTTGTGGTGGGGTGTTGTGGTGCTGGGTGTTGTGGTGGTGCTGGGTGTTGTGGTGGTGCTGGGTGTTGTGGTGGTGCTGGTGTGTGGTGGTGGTGCTGGGTTGTTGTGGTGGTGGGTGGGTGTTGTGGTGGTGCTGGGTGTTGTGGTGGTGCTGGGTGTTGTGGTGGTGTGTTGTGGTGGTGTGTTGTGGTGGTGGGGTGTGGTGTTGTGGTGGTGCTGGGTGTTGTGGTGGTGCTGGGTGTTGTGGTGGTGTTGGGTGGTGTTGTGGTGGTGGTGCTGGGTGTTGTGGTGGTGCTGGTGTGTTGTGGTGGTGCTGGTGTTGCTGGTGTGTGGGTGTTGTGTGGTGGGTGTTGTGGTGGTGGGTGGTGTTGTGTGGTGCTGGTGTTGTGGTGTGTGTGGTGGTGCTGGTGTTGTGGTGGTGGTGTGTTGTGGTGGTGGTGGTGTTGTGGTGGTGGTGGGTGTTGTGGGTGGTGGTGTTGTGGTGGTGTGGGTGTTGTGGTGCTGGGTGTTGTGGTGGTGCTGGGTGTTGTGTGGTGGTGGGTGTTGGTGGTGGGTGTTGTGGTGGTGGGTGTGGTGGTGGTGCTGGTGTTGTGGTGGTGGTGTTGTGGTGGTGCTGGGTGGTGTTGTGGTGGTGGGTGTTGTGGTGGTGCTGGGTGTGGTGGTGGGTGTTGTGGTGTTGTGTGTGGTGGTGCTGGGTGTTGTGGGTGTGTTGTGGTGGTGGTGTTGTGGTGCTGGGTGTTGTGGTGGTGGGTGGTGTTGTGGTGGTGGGTGGTGGTGGTGGTGGGTGTGTGGTGGTGGTGGGTGTTGTGGTGGTGGTGTGGTGGTGGTGTTGTGGTGGTGGGTGTTGTGGTGGTGGGTGTGGTCTGTGTGGGTGTTGTGGTGGTGGGTGTTGTGGTGGTGGGTGTTGTGGTGGTGGGTGTTGTGGTGGTGGGTGTGGTCTGTGTGGGTGTTGTGGTGGTGGGTGTTGTGGTGGTGGGTGTTGTGTGGTGTGTGTGTGCTGGTGGTGTGGTGGTGGTGGGTGTGGTGGTGGGTGGTGGTGGTGGGTGTTGGTGGTGGTGGTGGGTGTTGTGGTGGTGCTGGGTGTTGTGGTGGTGCTGGGTGTTGTGGTGGTGGGTGGGTGGTGGTGGTGGGTGTTGTGGTGGTGTGGGTGTTGTGGTGGTGGGTGGGTGGTGGGTGGTGTGGGGTGTTGTGGTGGTGGGTGGGTGTTGTGGTGGTGCTGGGTGGTGGTGTTGTGGTGGTGTTGTGGTGGTGGTGGGTGGTGGTGGTGGGTGGGTGGGTGTTGTGGTGGTGGGTGGTGTTGGTGGTGGTGTTGGGTGGTGTGGTGTTGTGGTGGTGTTGTGGTGGTGGTGCTGGGTGTTGTGGTGGTGCTGGTGTGTTGTGGTGGTGTGGTGTGGTGGTGGTGTGGTGGTGGGTGTTGTGGTGGTGGGTGTTGTGGTGGTGCTGGGTGTGTGTGGTGGTGGTGTTGTGGTGGTGGGTGTTGTGGTGGTGCTGTGGTGTTGTGGTGGTGCTGGGTGTTGTGGTGGTGCTGGGTGTTGTGGTGGTGCTGGGTGTGGTGGTGCTGGTGTTGTGGTGGTGCTGGGTGTTGTGGTGGTGTTGGTGTGTTGTGTGGTGTGGTGGTGGTGGTGGGTGTGGTGTGGTGGTGTGGTGGGGTGTGGGTGTTGTGGTGGTGTTGTGGTGGTGCTGGTGTGGTTGTGGTGGTGGTGCTGGGTGTGTGGTGGTGCTGGTGTTGTGGTGGTGGTGGGTGTTGTGGTGGTGCTGGGTGGGTTGTGGTGGTGGGTGGTGGTGTTGTGGTGGTGGGTGTTGTGGTGGTGCTGGGTTGTGGTGGTGGGTGTTGTGGTGGTGGTGGGTGTGGTGGTGGTGTTGGTGGTGGTGCTGGGTGTTGTGGTGGTGCTGGTGTTGTGGTGGTGCTGGGTGTGTGGTGGTGGTGGGTGTTGTGGTGGTGCTGTGGTGTGTGGTGGTGTTGTGGGTGTGTGGTGGTGCTGGTTGTGTGGTGGGTGTTGTGGTGGTGCTGGGTGTTGTGGTGGTGCTGGGTGTTGTGGTGGTGGTGCTGTTGTGTGGTGGGGTGGTGGTGGTGGTGGGTGGTGGTGGTGTTGTGGTGGTGGTGTGTGTGGTGTTGGGTGGTGCTGGGTGTTGTGGTGGTGCTGGGTGTTGTGGTGGTGCTGGGTGTTGTGGTGGTGCTGGGTGTTGTGGTGGTGCTGGGTGTTGTGGTGGTGGTGGTGTGGTGTGGTGGTGGTGGTGCTGGTGTTGTGGTGGTGCTGGGTGTTGTGGTGGTGCTGGGTGTGGGTGTGTGGTGGTGCTGGGTGTTGTGGTGGTGCTGGGTGTTGTGGTGGTGGTGTTGTGGTGGTGGGTGTTGTGGTGGTGGGTGTGGGTGTTGTGGTGGTGGTGGGTGTTGGTGGTGGTGGGTGTTGTGGTGGTGCTGGGTGTTGTGGTGGTGTGGGTGTTGTGGTGGTGCTGGGTGTTGTGGTGGTGGTGGGTGTGGGTGGTGCTGGGTGTTGTGGTGGTGGTGTGGTGTTGTGGTGGTGGTGGGTGTTGTGGTGGTGGTGCTGGGTGTGTGGTGGTGCTGGTGTTGTGGTGGTGCTGGGTGTTGTGGTGGTGCGGGTGTTGTGGTGGTGCTGGGTGTTGTGGTGGTGGGGTGTTGTGGTGGTGGGTGGTGTGTGGTGGGTGTGGTGGTGCTGGGTGTTGTGGTGGTGCTGGGTGTGGTGTGGTGCTGGGTGTGTTGTGGTGGTGCTGGGTGTTGTGGTGGTGCTGGGGGTGTGGTGGTGCTGGGTGTTGTGGTGGTGCTGGGTGTTGTGGTGGTGGGGTGTTGTGGTGGTGGGTGTTGTGGTGGTGTATGGGTGTTGTGGTGGTGTGGTGGTGCTGGGTGTTGTGGTGGTGCTGGGTGTTGTGGTGGTGCTGGGTGTTGGTGGTGGGTGTTGTGGTGGTGATGGTGTTGTGGTGTGTTGTGGTGGTGGGGGTGTTGTGGTGGTGCTGGGTGTTGTGGTGGTGCTGGTGTGGTGTTGTGTGGTGTGGGTGTTGTGTGGTGGGTGTTGTGGTGGTGTGGTGGTGGTGGGTGTGTTGTGTGGTGGTGGTGTGGTGGTGTGTGCTGGTGTTGTGGTGCTGGGTGTGCTGGGGTTGTGCTGGTGCTGGGTGTTGTGGTGGTGCTGGTGTGTGTGGGTGGTGCTGGTGGTGTGTGGTGTGTGGTGGTGTGGGTGTGTGGGTGGGGTGTGGGTGTGGGGGTGTTGTGGTGGTGTGTGTGTGTGTGGTGGGGGTGTGTTGTGGTGGTGTTGTGGGTGTGGGTGTGGTGGTGCTGGGTGTGTGTGGTGGTGCTGGGTGGTGTGGTGGTGCTGGGTGTTGTGGGTGTGGGTGTGGTGGTGTTGTGTGGGTGTTGTGGTGGTGGGTGTGTTGGGTGGTGCTGGGTGTTGTGTGTGTGCTGGGTGTTGTGTGCTGGGTGTTGTGGTGGTGGTGTGTTGTGGTGGGTGCTGGGTGTGGTGGTGGTGCTGGTGTGTGTGGTGGTGCTGGGTGTGGTGTGGTGCTGGGTGTGTGGTGTGGGTGTTGTGGGTGCTGTGGGTGTGGTGGTGGTGTTGTGTGGTGTGGGTGCTGTGGTGGTGGTGCTGGGTGTTGTTGTGGTGTGCTGGGTGTGTGTGGTGGTGTGGGTGTGTGTGTGGTGCTGTGTTGTGGTGTGTGGTGGTGGGTGTTGTGTGGTGTGTGGGTGGGGTTGTGGTGGTGCTGGGTTGTGTGGTGGTGCTGGTGTGGTGTGTGTGGTGGTGCTGGGTGTTGTGTGGTGGTGCTGGGTGTTGTGGTGGTGCTGGGTGTTGTGGTGGTGCTGGGTGTTGTGGTGCTGGGTGTGTGTGGTGGTGCTGGGTGTGTGTGGTGGTGCTGGGTGTGGTGGTGCTGTGGGTGCTGGGTGGTGTGGGTGGTGTGGTGTTGTGGTGGTGCTGGGTGTGTGTGTGGTGGTGCTGGTGTGTTGTGTGGTGGGTGTTGTGGTGGTGCTGGGTGTTGTGGTGGTGCTGGGTGTTGTGGTGGTGCTGGGTGTTGTGGTGGTGGTGGGTGTGTGGTGTGTGGTGTGTTGTGTGGTGGTGGGTGTGTGTTGTGGTGGTGCTGGTGTGGTGTGCTGTGTGTGGTGTGGGTGTTGTGGTGGTGCTGGGTGTTGTGGTGGTGCTGGGTGTTGTGGTGGTGCTGGGTGTTGTGGTGGTGCTGTTGTGTGGTGCTGGGTGTGGTGGTGGGTGTGTGTGGGTGTGTGTGGTGTGGTGGTGGGGTGTGGGTGTGTGGTGTGTGTGGTGCTGGGTGTTGTGGTGCTGGTGTGGTGGTGCTGGGTGTGTGTGGTGTTGTGGTGGTGGGGTGTTGTGTGGGTGTGGGTGGTGTTGTGGTGGTGCTGGGTGTTGTGTGGTGCTGGTGTTGTGGTGGTGCTGGTGTTGTGGTGGTGCTGTGTGTGGTGGTGCTGGGTGTGTGGTGGTGGGTGTTGTGTGGTGCTGGGTGTTGTGGTGGTGTGGTGGGTGTTGTGGTGGTGCTGGGTGTTGTGGTGGTGCTGTGTGTGTGGTGGTGTGTGGTGCTGGTGGGTGTTGTGTGTGGGTGTTGTGGGTGGGTGTTGTGGTGGTGGTGTTGTGGTGGTGCTGGGTGTTGTGGTGGTGCTGGTGCTGGTGTTGTGGTGTGCTGGGTGGTGGTGGGTGTTGTGTGGTGTGGGTGTGTGGTGGTGTGGGTGTTGTGGTGGTGCTGGGTGTTGTGGTGCTGGGTGTGTGGGTGTTGTGGTGGTGGGGTGTGTGTGGTGGTGTGCTGGTGTGTGGTGGTGTGGGTGTTGTGGTGGTGCTGGGTGTTGTGTGGTGGGGTGTTGTGTGGTGGGGTGTTGTGGTGGTGTGGTGGTGCTGGGTGTTGTGGTGTGGTGTTGTGTGGGTGGTGGGTGTGTGGTGGTGGGGTGTTGTGGTGGTGTGGGTGTTGGTGCTGGGTGTTGTGGTGGTGCTGGGTGTGTGTGGTGGTGCTGGGTGTTGTGGTGGTGGGGTGTTGTGGTGTGTGTGGTGTTGTGGGTGCTGTGTTGTGGTGGTGTGTGTTGGGTGGTGCTGGGTGTTGTGGTGGTGTGGGTGTTGTGGTGGTGCTGGTGGTGTGGTGTGGTGGTGTGTGTGGTGGTGTGGTGTTGTGGGGTGTTGTGGGTGGTGTGTGGTGGGTGTGGTGGTGTGGGTGGTGTGTGGGGTGTTGTGGTGGTGTGTGGGTGTGTTGTGGTGGTGCTGGGTGTTGTGGTGTGTGGTGTGGTGTGTGGTGGTGCTGGGTGTTGTGGTGGTGCTGGGTGTGTGTGGTGGGGTGCTGGGTGTGTGTGGTGGTGCTGGGGTGTTGTGGTGGTGTTGTGGTGTGTGGGTGTGTGGGTGTTGTGGTGGTGTGGTGGGGTGTTGTGGGGTGTTGTGTGGTGTTGTGTGGTGTTGTGGTGGTGGTGTGGTGTGTTGTGGTGGTGCTGTTGTGGTGTGGGTGTTGTGGTGGTGTTGTGGTGGTGCTGGGTGTTGTGGTGGTGCTGGTGTGTGTGGTGGTGCTGGGTGTGTGTGGTGGGTGCTGGTGTTGTGGTGGTGGGTGTTGTGTGGTGTTGTGGTGGTGCTGTGTGTGTGTTGGGTGTTGTGGTGGTGCTGGTGTTGTGGTGGTGCTGGTGTTGTGGTGGTGCTGGGTGTTGTGGTGCTGGTGTGTGTGTGTGGTGTGGGTGTTGTGGTGGTGTGTGTGTTGTGGTGGTGCTGGGTGTTGTGGTGGTGCTGGGTGTGGTGGTGGTGCTGGGTGTTGTGTGGTGTGCTGGTGTTGTGGTGGTGCTGGGTGTTGTGTGGTGTGGGGTGTTGTGGTGTGGGTGTTGTGGTGGTGGTGTGGGTGTTGTGGTGGTGCTGGGTGTTGTGGTGGTGCTGGGTGTTGTGGTGGTGTGGGTGGGTGTTGTGTGGTGGTGGGTGTGTGGTGTGTTGTGGTGGTGCTGGTGTGTGGTGGTGCTGGTGTTGTGGTGGTGCTGGGTGTTGTGGTGGTGCTGTGTGGTGGTGTGGTGGTGCTGGGTGTTGTGGTGGTGCTGGGTGTTGTGGTGGTGTGGGTGTGTGGTGGTGCTGGGTGTTGTGGTGGTGCTGTGTTGTGGTGGTGCTGGGTGTTGTGTGGTGCTATGGGTGTTGTGGGTGGTGGTGCTGGGTGGTGTTGGTGGTGCTGGGTGTGGTGTGTGCTGGGTGTTGGTGGTGTGGTGTGGGTGTGTGTGGGTGGGTGTTGTGGTGGTGCTGGGTGTTGTGGTGGTGGGGTGTTGTGGGGTGGTGGTGTGTTGTGGTGGTGCTGGGTGTTGTGGTGGTGCTGGTGTGGGTGGTGTGGGGTGTTGTGGGGTGCTGTGTTGTGGTGGTGCTGGTGTTGTGGTGAGGGGTGTTGTGGTGTTAGTGTGGTGTTGTGAGGGGTTGTGTGTGGTGCTGGTGTGTTGGTGAGGGGTGAGGGGAGGGTGAGGGTGGTTAGTGTGACTGAGGGGAGGGTAGTTAGTGTGACTGAGGGGAGGGTAGTTAGTGTGACTGAGGGGAGGGTAGTTAGTGTGACTGAGGGGAGGGTAGTTAGTGTGACTGAGGGGAGGGTAGTTAGTGTGACTGAGGGGAGGGTAGTTAGTGTGACTGAGGGGAGGGTAGTTAGTGTGACTGAGGGGAGGGTAGTTAGTGTGAGGGGAGGGTGAGAGTAGCTAGTGTGACTGAGGGGAGGGTAGTTAGTGTGACTGAGGGAGGGTAGTTAGTGTGAGGGGAGGGTGAGGGTAGCTAGTGTGACTGAGGGGAGGGTAGTTAGTGTGACTGAGGGGAGGGTAGTTAGTGTGACTGAGGGGAGGGTAGTTAGTGTGACTGAGGGGAGGGTAGTTAGTGTGACTGAGGGGAGGGTAGTTAGTGTGAGGGGAGGGTGAGGGTAGCTAGTGTGACTGAGGGGAGGGTGAGGGTAGTTAGTGTGACTGAGGGGAGGGTGAGGGTAGTTAGTGTGACTGAGGGGAGGGTGAGGGTAGTTAGTGTGACTGAGGGGAGGGTGAGGGTAGTTAGTGTGACTGAGGGAAGAGTGAGGGTAGTTAGTGTGACTGAGGGGAGGGTAGTTAGTGTGACTAAGGGGAGGGTAGTTAGTGTGACTGAGGGGAGAGTAGTTAGTGTGACTGAGGGGAGGGTAGTTAGTGTGACTGAGGGGAGGGTGAGGGTAGTTAGTGTGACTGAGGGGAGGGTAGTTAGTGTGACTGAGGGGAGGGTGAGGGTAGTTAGTGTGACTGAGGGGAGGGTGAGGGTAGTTAGTGTGACTGAGGGGAGGGTGAGGGTAGTTAGTGTGACTGAGGGGAGGGTGAGGGTAGTTAGTGTGACTGAGGGGAGGGTGAGGGTAGTTAGTGTGACTGAGGGGAGGGTGAGGGTAGTTAGTGTGACTGAGGGGAGGGTGAGGGTGGTTAGTGTGACTGAGGGGAGGGTAGTTAGTGTGACTGAGGGGAGGGTAGTTAGTGTGACTGAGGGGAGGGTAGTTAGTGTGACTGAGGGGAGAGAGAGAGGGGCCAGCTGGAACAAGCTACACTTCCCTCGCGGAATCATGCAAATTTAATCATGTTTAGAGGGCGCCTCTCCCTCACCCTCTCCCCTCTCCTCTTCCCTCACTTCCTTTCTCACCTACCTTTTCACTCCCTCACTTTCCTTCTCTCTCACCCCTTTATTCAATCACTTCCCTTGTCTCCCTCCCTATTACTCCCTCACTTTCCATCTCTCTTTCTCTCATTCCTCTTTCTCAGTGATCTTTGTTTGCGCAGAGGTAAACTGTTTCCCCTCACTCCCTCTGCCGATCCTCACATATAGGCCTACTCCTCATAATGTTTCCAAAATGGATCTGATCTACTGGCCACTTTTAGGCCTAGGCTCGGCTACAAGTACCTCTGGGAGTTTGTAACTCCTGCTGATGTAGACTAAATGTAAACTCTGTCAGCAGAACTACTCGCAAACTTTGCGTCATTATATAATGGAATGTGAAAAAATCGCGGCATTCAGAGATAACACCATCAATGGTGTCCAAGAAATGTGTTAGTACTTCATTCATAATGATGTGCTGCCCAATATCTTAGAGAAGTATCTAAAGTTTGCTTATTGTAGGTAACGCATGTACATGACTGTAAAGCTGCCGCCCAGTTGGGTGGGTGTGGAGCACATGACTGTAAAGCTGCCGGCCAGTTGGGTGAGTGTGGAGCACATGACTGTAAAGCTGCCGCCCAATTGGGTGGGTGTGGAGCACATGACTGTAAAACTGCCGCCCAGTTGGGTGGGTGTGGAGCACATGACACATGACTGTAAAGCTGCCGCCCAGTTGGGTGGGTGTGGAGCACATGACTAAAACTGCCTGCCGCCCAGTTGGGTGGGTGTGGAGCACATGACTGTAAAGCTGCCGCCCAGTTGGGTGGGTGTGGAGCACATGACTGTAAACTGCCGCCCAGTTGGGTGAGTGTGGAGCACATGACTGTAAAGCTGCCGCCCAATTGGGTGGGTGTGGAGCACATGACTGTAAAGCTGCCGCCCAGTTGGGTGGGTGTGGAGCACATGACTGTAAAGCTGCCGCCCAGTTGGGTGGGTGTGGAGCACATGACTGTAAAGCTGCCGCCCAGTTGGGTGGGTTTGGAGCACATGACTGTAAAGCTGCCGCCCAGTTGGGTGGGTGTGGAGCACATGACTGTAAAGCTGCCGCCCAGTTGGGTGGGTGTGGAGCACATGACTGTAAAGCTGTCGCCCAGTTGGGTGGGTGTGGAGCACATGACTGTAAAGCTGCCGCCCAGTTGGGTGGGTGTGGAGCACATGACTGTAAAGCTGCCGCCCAGTTGGGTGGGTGTGGAGCACATGACTGTAAAGCTGCCGCCCAGTTGGGTGGGTGTGGAGCACATGACTGTAAAGCTGCCGCCCAGTTGGGTGGGTGTGGAGCACATGACTGTAAAGCTGCCGCCCAGTTGGGTGGGTGTAGAGCACATGACTGTAAAGCTGCCGCCCAGTTGGGTGGGTGTGGAGCACATGACTGTAAAGCTGCCGCCCAGTTGGGTGGGTGTGGAGCACATGACTGTAAAGCTGCCGCCCAGTTGGGTGGGTGTAGAGCACATGACTGTAAAGCTGCCGCCCAGTTGGGTGGGTGTGGAGCACATGACTGTAAAGCTGCCGCCCAGTTGGGTGGGTGTGGAGCACATGACTGTAAAGCTGCCGCCCAGTTGGGTGGGTGTGGAGCACATGACTGTAAAGCTGCCGCCCAGTTGGGTGGGTGTGGAGCACATGACTGTAAAGCTGCCGCCCAGTTGGGTGGGTGTGGAGCACATGACTGTAAAGCTGCCGCCCAGTTGGGTGGGTGTGGAGCACATGACTGTAAAGCTGCCGCCCAGTTGGGTGGGTGTGGAGCACATGACTGTAAAGCTGCCGCCCAGTTGGGTGGGTGTGGAGCACATGACTGTAAAGCTGCCGCCCAGTTGGGTGGGTGTGGGGCACATGACTGTAAAGCTGCCGCCCAGTTGGGTGGGTGTGGAGCACATGACTGTAAAGCTGCCGCCCAGTTGGGTGGGTGTGGAGCACATGACTGTAAAGCTGCCGCCCAGTTGGGTGGGTGTGGAGCACATGACTGTAAAGCTGCCGCCCAGTTGGGTGGGTGTGGAGCACATGACTGTAAAGCTGCCGCCCAGTTGGGTGGGTGTGGAGCACATGACTGTAAAGCTGCCGCCCAGTTGGGTGGGTGTGGAGCACATGACTGTAAAGCTGCCGCCCAGTTGGGTGGGTGTGGAGCACATGACTGTAAAGCTGCCGCCCAGTTGGGTGGGTGTGGAGCACATGACTGTAAAGCTGCCGCCCAGTTGGGTGGGTGTGGAGCACATGACTGTAAAGCTGCCGCCCAGTTGGGTGGGTGTGGAGCACATGACTGTAAAGCTGCCGCCCAGTTGGGTGGGTGTGGAGCACATGACTGTAAAGCTGCCGCCCAGTTGGGTGGGTGTGGAGCACATGACTGTAAAGCTGCCGCCCAGTTGGGTGGGTGTGGAGCACATGACTGTAAAGCTGCCGCCCAGTTGGGTGGGTGTGGAGCACATGACTGTAAGCTGCCGCCCAGTTGGGTGGGTGTGGAGCACATGACTGTAAAGCTGCCGCCCAGTTGGGTGGGTGTGGAGCACATGACTGTAAAGCTGCCGCCCAGTTGGGTGGGTGTGGAGCACATGACTGTAAAGCTGCCGCCCAGTTGGGTGGGTGTGGAGCACATGACTGTAAGCTGCCGCCCAGTTGGGTGGGTGTGGAGCACATGACTGTAAAGCTGCCGCCCAGTTGGGTGGGTGTGGAGCACATGACTGTAAGCTGCCGCCCAGTTGGGTGGGTGTGGAGCAAGACTAGTAACTGTGTGACTGACCAGAGATGTAAAGTGCCTTGTATAGTGACTGTTGTGAGCCTCTTGTTGAATCAGTAAGTAAGTAATTATCAAAAGAAGGCACCAAACCGGGAAGGCTATGTAGCACCATCAAATACGCAAAATAATCAGAGGGCGCTAAATATCACCAAGGATGCCAATACGAGAACAAAAACACATAAGGCGAATGATATCAAAAGTATCCGAGTCACCAAGAATTCTATCGAGGGACAGGTGACCGCGAGGGGCGGTCGGAAAGCAAGACACACGCTCGTCCTGGAAGTCAGGACATTCAAGAAGGACATGCACGACCGTAAGAGGGACAATGCAACTAGGACAATAAGGAGCAGGGCGGCGCTCCATCAAGTGACCATGGGTTAAGCGAGTATGGCCAATACGCAACCTCGCCAGAGCTGTTTCCCACCGCCGGTTACGGTGGAAGGAGGACGGCCACGAGGAAACACAACATTTAAGAGTACGTAGCTTGTTACCAGTAACAGACAACCAAGAAGCCTGCCAACGGGTAAGGACTGAGGAATGGATAACCGGGTAAAAGTCGGAATACGGAATGCCTTTGCGAGAGATGGGACAAGAGCGGACAGCTTCCTTGGCAGCAGCATCAGCACGCTCATTTAAAGACACACCAATATGGCTGGGAACCCAACAAAACTCAACCGACTTAAATTTACTGTGAACGAGAAACAGCCAATGCTGGATCTCGACAACTACTGGATGAACCGGATTAAAGGACCCGAGAGCCATGAGGGCACTACGAGAGTCAACAACAACCACAAAGGAAGACTGACAACGAGAAAGCAGGAGACGAAGAGCATAGAGAATAGCATAAAGTTCCGCTGTAAAGATGCTAGTCTCCGGAGGCAAGCGACACATATAAGTGCGATCAGGAAAAACAACAGAGTAGCCAACACCGTCCGCTGACTTAGACCCATCGGTGAAGACAGAAACGGAGCGGGAGTGAGAAGAAAAGTGCTCGAGGAAAAGGCGTTTTAGAACCGTAGGAGGGGTAAAAGCTTTAGTGATACGGGTCAAGGATGTACAAAACCGCGGAAGAGGGACCCTCCACGGGGGCAAAGAAGGAACAACACGAGGAGAAACATCAGAAATACGAACGGAAAGAGAATCCTGTAGGCGAGATAACCGGACAGAAAGAGGGAGGTGGTGAAGAGGAACAGGAACCGCAGGAGGGGTAAAAGTTAAAGCACGACAGAGGCGAGAGGAAGGATGTTGCAAGGACCGCGCAAGATAGCGAAGACAGTAGCGATCACGGCAGTCCTGGAGAGACAGGAAGCCAGTGTCAACATACAAGCTAAGGATGGGAGTCGAACGAAAGGCACCAGAACTGAGGCGCAACCCAGTATGGTGCAAAGCATCAAGACGGCGAAGAGTAGAAGGAGAAGCAGACGAGTAAGCAGAGCAACCATAATCGAGCTTAGACAGGACGAGAGAGGAATGTAAAGCAAGGAGAGTGCGCCTATCTGCCCCCCAAGAAGTATGGGACAAGACCCGAAGGAGGGTAAGGGCCTTAGAGCACTCAACACGGAGGTAAGAGATATGGGGAGACCAAGACAAACGAGTGTCAAGGAATAACCCCAAAAGCTTCGCGGAATCTTTGTATTCAAGGGGATGACCATAAAGTGACAAAGAGGGACGAAGAACAACCCGTTTCCGCGTAAAAGTCATGGCACAAGTCTTAGAAGTAGAGAACTTGAAGCCATGACCTGTGGCCCAAGACGACACGGCATCAATTGCAAGTTGAAGCCGGCGTTGAAGGAGAGGCGAATCATCACCCTGACAACAAAGGGTAAGATCATCGACATAGAGAGCGGAGAAGACACCAGAAGGAAGAGAGGAAAGAAGACCATTGAGGGCAACCAGAAAAAGAGTAGTGCTCAGAACACTACCCTGGGGCACACCTTCGTATTGCTGAAAAGAGGGAGAGAGAGCGGTACCAAGGCGCACCCGAAAGGAACGACGAGAGAGGAAGCTGCGGAGAAAGAGAGGGAGATGACCACGAAGGCCAAAAGAATGAAGTTGAGATAGGATATGATAACGCCAAGTGGTGTCGTAAGCCTTTTCTAGGTCAAAAAGGACGGCAACAACGGAGGTCTTCGCAGCAAAAGCAGAACGAATACAGACCTCCAAGTTCACCAGGACATCTGTCGTGCTGCGGCACTTGCGGAAACCAAATTGAGAAGGGGAGAGGAGGTGATGGTGTTCCAGGAACCACATCAGACGAACGTTAACCATACGTTCAAAGAGTTTGCAGACACAACTTGTGAGAGCAATAGGGCGAAAGTCCTTAGGGAAAGTACCCAGAGACCCCGGTTTGCGAACAGGGAGGACAACGGCATCAAGCCAGTCCTCAGGGACTGACGACGACTCCCAGATCCGATTATACAGACTCAGTAAATACTGAGACGTGCTCGGAGGGAGATGGCGAAGCATCTCATAATGAATACCATCGGAGCCCGCCGCCGTAGAACCGCAGAGGGCCAGGGCAGAACGAAGTTCAGAGAGAGAGAAGGGATCATTATAGGGAAGCTGAAGATGAGTGCAGAAATCTAAAGGACGAGACTCAAGGACAGGTTTACGAAGAAGGAAAGATTGGGGAAGATGAAGACCAGAGCTAACAGAAGAAAAGTGGGAACCCAGTTCGGAAGCGACCTGCAACGGGTCCGCCACAAGAGTATCATGGAGGTGAAGGACCGGTGAAACATCGGGAATGAACTTACCCGCTATCTTGCGGATACGCTTCCAGATCTGGGCCAGAGGGGTTTCGGACGTAATTGTTGAGACATAAGATGCCCAACATTCACGTTTAGCCGTACGGATGGCCCTACGGGCCACCGCACTCGCTTTCCGAAAGAAAAGAAAAGAATCGGTCGTCTGCCTACAGCGGTGCCTCTTCCAGGCTGCACGCTTACAGCGGACAGCCCGAGCACAGTCCGCATTCCACCAGGGAACGCACTTCCGTGGACCCCGAGAGGAAGAGCGAGGAATAGAGCGGAGGGCAGCGTTGAAGACAGTGTCATGAAAAAGGAGGAGAGCGCGAGAGAGGGTCAGAAGGGAGAGGTCAGAGAGAGTAGCACTGAGGGAAAAACGGGTCCAGTCCGCCTTAGCAAACTGCCACCTAGGGAAAGAGAGGGAAGGGCGAAAAGAGAAAAAGGAAACAAGGATGGGGAAATGATCACTTCCATGGAGGTCATCAAGAACCTGCCACGTGAAATCTAAGTAAAGAGAAGAAGAGCAGAGAGAAAGATCAAGACAAGAAAGGGTGCGAGTCCGAGAGTCCAAATGAGTGGGCTCACCAGAATTCAGAAGAGACAGGGAAGAAGAGAGGAGAAACGGCTCAAGGAGGCGACCCCGGGTATTCGTCAGAACGTCACCCCAAAGAGAATGACGACAATTGAAGTCACCCAGCAGGAGCACAGGCTCCGGCAAGGAGTCTAGGAGGTGTTTCAAATCAGGAAGAGAGAGCGGGACACTCGGGGGAGATAAATGGAACAAACTGTGTACCATTTCCCCACAAAGATACGAGCAGCAGAACAATGGAGAGGCGAAGGAAAAAGTAAAGGAACAAAGGGAACATCAGCCCGAATCAAGAGAGCAGAAGAATTAGAAGCCCCTGCAATGGCTGGGGGGGGGAGAGAAAGGAATAGCCACGAAAACGACCAGGACGAGCACCAAGCATTGGCTCCTGGAGACAGACACAAAGGGGCGAAAACCGCGAAATCAGAAGTTGGAGTTCGAGGAAATTGGCGTAATAACCTCGAACGTTCCATTGAAGAATGGACAACGACGAGAAGAGAAAGGACAAAAACAGAGAACAAGGAAGAAACAAAGGCGAAAGAGCAACAGAGCACGTTAAAGAATATCAGGGTCGGGATCAGGGTCAGCAAAGTCAGGGTTAGGGGGCATGGGTAAACTGAGCAAAGACGGAGGGAAGGAAACGGGAGAACAGATCAGAGGTGGGCGGGCAGGGTCCGGAGGAGGAGGAGGAAGAGGAGGAGACAACGGAGAGGAGCAGTCAAGGACAGCAGCAGGAAGAGGGGGAGTAGAAAGAGGGGAGCGCACCCCAGCAAGAGCAGCAACCGAAAGGGAAGCAGGGGCCAAAGAAACCTCCATAGCAGGAACAGGGGGCGCAAGCACTGAAACGGAAGGGGAAGGAGCAACAGAGTCAGGAGGAGGAGCTGAGGAAGAAAGCGAAGCCTTCTTACCCGCCGGGGAAGAGGAAGGAGAGGAGCCAGGCTTACGCTTCTGACTTAAAGAGACCGGTGTCCCAGCAACTACGTACCGGGCAACGGATTCCAGTGTCTCAACAGGAGAAGCCGAACGAGAGCACACACGACGGCCGTTAGGAGAGCGATGGACATCCGCCCGCACCGACAGGCGGTGGGGAGAGCCGATAGATGGAGGAAGAGGATGGGAAGGAGGATCGGAGGGGGACGAGGAAGAAGACACAGAAGACACGACAGACCGGGTAGAAGGAAGGGGAACCCCAGACAGAGGACCAGGAGGAGGATCCTTCGGGAGAGAACCCAAAGGGACAGAGGAGGGGGCAGTGGGCGCATCAGGGTCCAAGGCCCGGAAACGGTTGTGAGTCTGAGGAAGGCGGGAAGGACAAGGAGAGGAAGAGCGCAACACGCGAGCATAAGAGATATTAGCATAAGGCGGGAGCCGGCGAACCTGGCGCCTCGCCTCAGGAAAAGATAAACGCTCCCGGTGCTTCAAGTTGAGGACGGCTGCCTCAAGCTTGTAATGGACACACGCACGGGAGAAGGTAGGATGGGCCTCACCGCAGTTGAGGCAACGAGCCTGGGGAGAAGCGCACTCCGACTTAGAGTGACCTTCGCCACCACACAAAGGACAGAGAGAGACAGTCCCGGAGCAGCGGAGGGCACCATGCCCAAACCTCCAGCACTTGTTGCAGAGCCGAGGAGAAGGAATGTACTCCTGGACAGAGCACCTGGCACCAGCAAGAATGACAGAGGGTGGAAGGGTCCTACCATCAAAGGTAATCTTCACGACCCGGAGGGGTTGACGGCGACTACCACGAGGGGGACGAGTAAACGTGTCCACCTGGAGAATAGAATGGCCCTGGGCAGCGAGGATATGTCGAATATCGTCGTGGCAGTCGCGCAGGTCCCGAACACCGGTCGCAACATGGGGCGGGAGCAAAATAGTGCCAACACTGGCATTCAACTGAGCGTTCTTCGAGACCCGAACGGGGGTCTCGCCAAGGCAGGATAAGGCAGCCAAGCGGGAAGCAGCATCCTGAGAAGGAGCAGCAACGACACGTGTACCGAGACGAGTGGGGTTGAAAGTAATGGAGGCATCCACGGAATCAATGAGATGTCGATGGAGGGAGAAATCGTCAGGAGGCGCAGAATCAAGAGGGAGGAGATCAAAATATTTGGCCCACGAAGCGGGACCAAACAAGGCTTGATAGGTAGCAGAACTGGAAGGAATCGAGCGAGGGCGGCCGTGACGAGGACGGCGGTGAGAACCCCCAGAGAGAGAGGGGTTAAAAGGCGCAGCAGTTACAACTAGAGAAGGAGCCGCGCCAGGGGACGAGGTAGTCACCACTGGGGGCTTGGGGCTCGACCCAACCACAGAGGAGGGAGGGGAGCCAGAGGAAGGAGTCAGAGAGGCCAAAGGAGGAGCAAGGTCGGGGCCCAATGCAGCGGAGGCTACAGAGCCCGGTCTTCCAATATGGACCGACTCGGGGGCTTGGTCGCCCACCCCACGAGCCTGAGAAGGTAAACCAGAAGAAGCCGAAGCAGGGGTTATCATCTTGACGAAAGGAAGAATTCACTCACGAATGTGCCCCCACACCCACCATGGAGCCACAATTAGAGGCAGGACACCCAACAAGAAGCTATCGCCGATCTTGTCGGGGCCTCCTAGGGGTGCGTCGTGAGTATACGCCCCACAAACGCCACCTTAAGAAACCGACAGTCCGTCGAGATCGGGTTCAGTGACGAAGTGGGGATTGACAATAAAAGGTTCCCCTCGCTCTCGACGTCGGGTACTGCAGTTCTACGGGTGCATGAGTATGCCTCCTCAAGCACCCGGGCGTTATCAAAAAAAGGCACCAAACCGGGAAGGCTATGTAGCACCATCAAATGCGCAAAATAATCAGAGGGCGTTAAATATCACCAAGGATGCCAATACGAGAACAAAAACTCATAAGGCGAACGATATCAAAAGTATCCGAGTCACCAAGAATTCTATTGAGGGGACAGGTGACCGCAAGGGGCAGTCGGAAAGCAAGACACACGCTCGTCCTGGAAGTCAGGACATTCAAGAAGGACATGCACGACCGTAAGAGGGACAATGCAACTAGGACAATAAGGAGCAGGGTGGCGCTCCATCAAGTGACCATGGGTTAAGCGAGTATGGCCAATACGCAACCTAGCCAGAGCTGTTTCCCACCACCGGTTACGGTGGAAGGAGGCGGCCAAGTGGAAACACAATATTTAAGAGTACGTAGTTTGTTACCAGTAACAGACAACCAAGAAGCCTGCCAATGGGTAAGGACGGAGGAATGGATAACTGGGTAAAAGTCGGAATACGGAATACCTTTACGAGAGATGGGACCAAAGCGGACAGCTTCCTTGGCGGCAGCATCCGCACGCTCATTTAAAGACACACCAATATGGCTGGGAACCCAACAAAACTCAACCGACTTAAATTTACTGTGAACAAGAAACAGCTAATGCTGGATAGCGACAACTACTGGATGAACCGGATTAAAGGACCCGAGAGCCATGAGGGCACTACGAGAGTCAACAACAACCACAAAGGAAGACTGACAATGAGAAAGCAGGAGACGAAGAGCATAGAGAATAGCATAAAGTTCCGCTGTAAAGATGCTAGTCTCCGGAGGCAAGCGACACATATAAGTGCGATCAGGAAAAACAACAGAGTAGCCAACACCGTCTGCTGACTTAGACCCATCGGTGAAGACAGAAACGGAGCGGGAGTGAGAAGAAAAGTGCTCGAGGAAAAGGCGTTTTAGAACCGTAGGAGAGGTAAAAGCTTTAGTGATACGGGTCAAGGATGTACAAAACCGCGGAAGAGGGACCCTCCACGGGGGCAAAGAAGGAACACGAGGAGAAACATCAGAAATACGAACGGAAAGAGAATCCTGCAGGCGAGATAACCGGACAGAAAGAGGGAGGTGGTGAAGAGGAACAGGAACCGTAGGAGGGGTAAAAGTTAAAGCACGACAGAGGCGAGAGGAAGGATGTTGCAAGGACCGCGCAAGATAGCGAAGACAGTAGCGATCACGGCGGTCCCGGAGAGACAGGAAGCCAGTGTCAACATACAAGCTAAGGACGGGAGTCGAACGAAAGGCTCCAGAACTGAGGCGCAATCCAGTATGGTGCAAAGCATCAAGACGGCGAAGAGTAGAAGGAGAAGCAGACGAGTAAGCAGGGCAACCATAATCGAGCTTAGACAGGACGAGAGAGGAATGTAAAGCAAGGAGAGTGCGCCTATCTGCCCCCCAAGAAGTATGGGACAAGACCCGAAGGAGGGTAAGGGCCTTAGAGCACTCAACACGGAGGTAAGAGATATGGGGAGACCAAGACAAACGAGTGTCAAGGAATGACCCCAAAAGCTTTGCGGAATCTTTGTATTCAAGGGGATGACCATAAAGTGACAAAGAGGGACGAAGAACAACCCGTTTCCGAGTAAAAGTCATGGCACAAGTCTTAGTAGTAGAGAACTTGAAGCTATGATCAGCAGCCCAAGACGACACGGCATCAATCGCAAGTTCAAGCCGGCGTTGAAGGAGAGGCGAATCATCACCCTGACAGCAAAGGGTAAGATCATCGACATAGAGAGCGAAGACGCCTGAAGGAAGAGAGAGAAAGAAAACCATTGAGAGCAACCAGAAAAAGAGTAGTGCTCAGAACACTACCCTGGGGCACACCTTCGTATTGCTGAAAAGAGGGAGAGAGAGCGGTACCAAGGCGCACCCGAAAGGAACGACGAGAGAGGAAGCTGCGGAGAAAGAGAGGGAGATGACCACGAAGGCCAAAAGAATGAAGTTGAGATAGGATATGATAACGCCAAGTGGTGTCGTAAGCCTTTACCAGGTCAAAAAGAACGGCAACAACGGAGGTCTTCGCAGCAAAAGCAGTACGAATATAGACCTCCAAGTTCACCAGGACATCTGTCGTGCTGCGGCACTTGCGGAAACCAAATTTAGAAGGGGAGAGGAGGTGATGGTGTTCCAGGAACCACATCAGACGAACGTTAACCATACGTTCAAAGAGTTTGCAGACACAACTTGTGAGAGCAATAGGGCGAAAGTCCTTAGGGGAAGTACCCAGAGACCCCGGTTTGCGAACAGGGAGGACAACGGCATCGAGCCAGTCCTCAGGGACTGACGACGACTCCCAGATCCGATTATACAGACTCAGTAAATACTGAGACGTGCTCGGAGGGAGATGGCGAAGCATCTCATAATGAATACCATCGGAGCCCGCCGCCGTAGAACCGCAGAGGGCCAGGGCAGAACGAAGTTCAGAGAGAGAGAAGGGATCATTATAGGGAAGCTGAAGATGAGTGCAGAAATCTAAAGGACGAGACTCAAGGACAGGTTTACGAAGAAGGAAAGATTGGGGAAGATGAAGACCAGAGCTAACAGAAGAAAAGTGGGAACCCAGTTCGGAAGCGACCTGCAACGGGTCCGCCACAAGAGTATCATGGAGGTGAAGGACCGGTGAAACATCGGGAACGAACTTACCCGCTATCTTGCGGATACGCTTCCAGATCTGGGCCAGAGGGGTTTCGGACGTAATTGTTGAGACATAAGATGCCCAACATTCACGTTTAGCCGTACGGATGGCCCTACGGGCCACCGCACTCGCTTTCCGAAAGAAAAGAAAAGAATCGGTCGTCTGCCTACGGCGGTGCCTCTTCCAGGCTGCACGCTTACAGCGGACAGCCCGAGCACAGTCCGCATTCCACCAGGGAACGCACTTCCGTGGACCCCGAGAGGAAGAGCGAGGAATAGAGCGGAGGGCAGCGTTGAAGACAGTGTCATGAAAAAGGAGGAGAGCGCGAGAGAGAGGCAGAAGGGAGAGGTCAGAGAGAGCAGCACTGAGGGTAAATAGGGTCCAGTCTGCCTTAGCAAACTGCCACCTAGGGAAAGAGAGGGAAGGGCGAAAAGAGAAAAAGGAAACAAGGATGGGGAAATGATCACTTCCATGGAGGTCATCAAGAACCTGCCACGTGAAATCTAAGTAAAGAGAAGAAGAGCAGAGAGAAAGATCAAGACAAGAAAGGGTGCGAGTCCGAGAGTCCAAATGAGTGGGCTCACCAGAATTCAGAAGAGACAGGGAAGAAGAGAGGAGAAACGGCTCAAGGAGGCGACCCCGGGTATTCGTCAGAACGTCACCCCAAAGAGAATGACGACAATTGAAGTCACCCAGCAGGAGCACAGGCTCCGGCAAGGAGTCTAGGAGGTGTTTCAAATCAGGAAGAGAGAGCGGGACACTCGGGGGGAGATAAATGGAACAAACTGTGTACCATTTCCCCACAAAGATACGAGCAGCAGAACAATGGAGAGGCGAAGGAAAAAGTAAAGGAACAAAGGGAACATCAGCACGAATCAAGAGAGCAGAAGAATTAGAAGCCCCAGCAATGGCTGGGGGGGGGGGGGGAGAGAAAGGAATAGCCACGAAAACGACCAGGACGAGCACCAAGCATTGGCTCCTGGAGACAGACACAAAGGGGCGAAAACCGCGAAATCAGAAGTTGGAGTTCGAGGAAATTGGCGTAATAACCTCGAACGTTCCATTGAAGAATGGACAACGACGAGAAGAGAAAGGACAAAAACAGAGAACAAGGAAGAAACAAAGGCGAAAGAGCAACAGAGCACGTTAAAGAATATCAGGGTCGGGATCAGGGTCAGCAAAGTCAGGGTTAGGGGGCATGGGTAAACTGAGCAAAGACGGAGGGAAGGAAACGGGAGAACAGATCAGAGGTGGGCGGGTGGGGTCCGGAGGAGGAGGAGGAGGAAGGAGGAGGAGATAACGGAGAGGAGCAGTCAAGGACAGCAGCAGGAAGAGGGGGAGTAGAAAGAGGGGAGCGCACCTCAGCAAGAGCAGCAACCGAAAGGGAAGCAGGGGCCAAAGAAACCTCCATAGCAGGAACAGGGGGCGCAATCACTGAAACGGGAGGGGAAGGAGCAACAGAGCCAGAAGTAGGAGCTGAGGAAGAAAGTGAAGCCTTCTTACCCGCCGGGGAAGAGGAAGGAGAGGAGCCAGGCTTTCGCTTCTGACTTAAAGAGACCGGTGTCCCAGCAACTACGTACCGGGCAACGGATTCCAGTGTCTCAACAGGAGAAGCCGAACGAGAGCACACACGACGGCCGTTAGGAGAGCGATGGACATCCGCCCGCACCGACAGGCGGTGGGGAGAGCCGAGAGATGGAGGAAGAGGATGGGAAGGAGGATCGGAGGGGGACGAGGAAGAAGACACAGGAGACACGACAGACCGGATAGAAGGAAGGGGAACCCCAGACAGAGGACCAGGAGGAGGATCCTTCGGGAGAGAACCCAAAGGAACAAAGGAGGGGGCAGTGGGCGCATCAGGGTCCAAGGCCCGGAAACAGTTGTGAGTCTGAGGAAGGCAGGAAGGACGAGGAGAGGAAGAGCGCAACACGCGAGCGTAAGAGATATTAGCAAAAGGCGGGAGCCGGCGAACCTGGAGTCTCGCCTCAGGAAAAGATAAACGCTCCCGGTGCTTCAAGTTGAGGACGGCTGCCTCAAGCTTGTAATGGACACGCACGGGAGAAGGTAGGATGGGCCTCACCGCAGTTGAGGCAACGAGCCTGGGGAGAAGTGCACTCTGACTTAGAGTGACCTTCACTTCCACACAAAGGACAGAGAGAGACAGTCCCAGAGCAGCGGAGGGCACCATGCCCAAACCTCCAGCACTTGTTACAAAGTCGAGGAGAAGGAATATACTCCTGTACAGAGCACCTAGCACCAGCAAGAATGACAGAGGATGGACGGGTCCTACCATCAAAGGTGATCTTCACAACGCGAAGGGGTTGACGGCGACGACCACGAGGGGGACGAGTAAACGAGTCAACCTGGAGGACAGAATGGCCTTGGGCATCAAGGATATGCCGAATATCATCGTGGCAATCCTGCAGATTCCGAACACCGGTTGCAACATGGAGTGGGAGGAGAATAGTGCCAACACTGGCATTCATCTGAACGTTCTTGGAGACCCGAACAGGGATTTCGCCAAGGCAAGATAAGGCAGCCAAGCGGGAAGCCGCATCCTGAGAAGGAGCAGCAACGACACGTGTACCGAGATGAGTGGGGTTGAAAGTAACAGACGCATCCACGGAATCTACAAGATGCCGATGGAGGGAGAAATCGTCAGGAAGCGCAGAATCAAGAGGGAGGAGATCAAAGTATTTGGCCCATGAAGCAGGACCAAACAAGGCCTGATACGCATCAGCACGGGAAGGAATCGAGCGAGTGCGGTTGGGGCGCGAACGGCGTTGAGAACCCCTAGAGAGAGAGGGGTCAAAAGGCGCAGTAGTCACAATGAAAGACTTAGCCACACCAGGGGACGAAGTGGTCACCACCGGGGGCTGGAGGCTCGACCCAACCACAGAGGAGGGAGCGGAGGTGGGGGAAGAAGTCAGGACGGTCAAAGGAGGAGCAAGGTCGGGGCCCAACGCAGCGGGAGCTACAGAGCCTGGTCTTCCAATACAGGCCGACTCGGGGGCTTGGTCGCCCACCCCACGAGCCTGAGAGGGTACAACGGAAACATTCAACGATATAGAGACGAAAAGTGACAAATTCATCCACGAATGTGCCCCCATACCCACCATGGAGCCACAATTAGAAGCAGGACACCCAACAGGAAGCTATCGCCGATCATGCCGGGGCCCTCTAGGGGTGCGTCGTGAGTATACGCCCCACAAACGCCACCTTAAGAACCGTCAGTCCGTCGAGATCGGGTTCAGCGATGAAAGGGGGATTGACAATAAAAGGTTCCTCTCGCTCGAGACGTTGGGTACTACAGTTCTACGGGTGCAAGAGTATTCCTCCTCAAGCACCCGGGCGTCAAAATAGAAGAAGTCCAAAGAAATAATCCAAAATAAGCAAAAGGTCGGCTGGAAACGACAAGCAGATAGGAGATGAGGGGGGAAAAAAACTAAACATAAGGAAAAAGAAAAGCGATCCGGCACAATTGGAGAAGACAACAGCAGGAGTGCAAGGCCAGAAAAGGACAGAGGACTGCCCAATGGAGCATCACACTCCGTCAGCCGTCCACCAAGCCCCCTCACGACGCCAACGGGCCGGATGGGGAGGGGGCCAGACAGGTACAAGAGGAGTGTTGTTAACGCTTATGTCGACCGTGCTCTCAGCCACAGCTCAGGATGGAAGCAAGTCCATGAAGAACTATATAGGGTAAGGCAGGTCCTAGTCAACAACGGCTTCTCCAATGGTTTCGTTGAAGACATCATAAAAAGGAAGGTGAAATGCCATGCAACCTCTGAAGAGTCAACTAACACAACACCTGTACCCCCTATTAGACTATTTTACAGGAACTTCTTTTCCACAACTCATAAAACGGAGGAAAAGGTCCTGAAAGATTTTAGGTTACAGGCATGTGTAAATAAAGTCTTTGAAAATGTAATAAGTTATTACGAAACACGTTCAAGCGTTGCGTCAGACTAGAAATAAAAATGAATTTTGGAGAATTGATTTTTCAATTACCATCGACAGTAAAAAGAAACATAAGAAATATTGAGAAAATTCGTGTTAGAATATTAATCTTACTTTTTCGGTCATATTTAACATTATATATATATATATATATATATATATATATATATATATATATATATATATATGTCGTACCTAGTAGCCAGAACGCACTTCTCAGCCTATATGCAAGGCCCGATTTGCCTAATAAGCCAAGTTTTCCTGAATTAATTGTTTTTCAACTACCTAACCTACCTAACCTAACCTAACCTAACTTTTTCGGCTACCTAACCAAACCTAACCTATAAAGATAGGTTAGGTTAGGTAGGGTTGGTTAGGTTCGGTCATATATCTACGTTAATTTTAACTCCAATAAAAAAAATTGACCTCATACATAATGAAATGGGTAGCTTTATCATTTCATAAGAAAATAATTAGAAATATATATATATATATATATATATATATATATATATATATATATATATATATATATATATATATATATATATATATATATATATATATATATATATATATATATATAAAAGCAAGAACATAAGCTACTTAAGTTGACGCATGTTAATATATATTATCCATTATGTTTCATCGACTTGTTCATCTCAATCACATCCTGTACCACCTCGCCCCATCCAATATAACCCTTTGCAAAAGCATTGTAAATTTGTCTTTGAAAATGTAAGGAGTGCTTATATATATATATATGTCGTACCTAGTAGCCAGAACGCACTTCTCAGCCTACAATTCAGGGCCCGATTTGCCTAATAAGCCAAGTTTTCCTGAATTAATATATTTTCTCAAATTTTTTTCTTATGAAATGATAAAGCTACCCATTTCATTATGTATGAGGTCAATTTTTTTTATTGGAGTTAAAATTAACGTAGATATATGACCGAACCTAACCAACCCTACCTAACCTAACCTAACCTATCTTTATGGGTTAGGTTAGGTTAGGTAGCCGAAAAAGCTAGGTTAGGTTAGGTTAGGTAGGTTAGGTAGTCGAAAAACAATTAATTCATGAAAACTTGGCTTATTAGGCAAATCGGGCCTTGCATAGTAGGCTGAGAAGTGCGTTCTGGCTACTAGGTACGACATATATATATATATATATATATATATATATATATATATATATATATATATATATATATATATATATATATATATATATATATATATATATATATATGTCTAGTAGCCAGAACGCACTTCTCAGCCTACTATGCAAGGCCCAATTTGCCTAATAAGCCAAGTTTTCATGAATTAATTGTTTTTCGACTACCTAACCTACCTAACCTAACCTAACTTTTTAGGCTACCTAACCGAACCTAACTTATAGAGATAGGTTAGGTTAGGTTAGGTAGGGTTGGTTAGGTTCGGTCATATATCTACGTTAAATTTAACTCCAATAAAAAAAAATTACCTCATACGTAATGAAATGGGTAGCTTTATCATTTCATAAGAAAAAAATTAGAGAAAATATATTAATTCAGGAAAACTTGGCTTATTAGGCAAATCGGGCCTTGCATAGTAGGCTGAGAAGTGCGTTCTGGCTACTAGGTACGACATATATATATATATATATATATATATATATATATATATATATATATATATATATATATGTAAAATGTATATTAAATTTTTATATATTTTCTTGATTGTTTAAGGTAGCGTTTATTAATGAAAAATAATTATATTTTGATAGTTAGGCATTGTTAATTGTTAATTATTTTTGTAAGGTAAGCATTGTTAATTGGTCTCCTGTTCTGGTCGACAAGGTTTGATAAATATTGTAATTGAAAAGGCTGGCCAGTTTTCCGAGCGGCTGGAGACGGGAGTGTTCTCATCATTAACGCTCATAAATGATCTCATTAAACAACGCCAAACTATTATTTTATATTTTTTGAATACATGCTGGAGCTCATCGCTTGGACCCGTCTGGAGAGTCGAACCCGCATGGAACCAGTCGCTCGATATTACAACCCAGCTCATAATCAATGGCCCTGAACCACCCTGAACCCCTCTGCTCTACCCGGTTCCCTGATGACCGGACCAGAGGTGTACACAAGACCGATCAACTTGCGGACTTTATAATTTGTCATCATCTGCTCGAAGATAGAGACAATGAGGCGGGTTCCTTCCTTGAGGCTTTGGGAGGTGTCCCGGGCACTCCAGGGGAGGATGTGGTGCCTGCCCCTAGACTGGTACTGACCATGGTGTGCCTGTGCCGGTCCCTAACTGCCCCCCAATCACCACCACATGTCCTGTGACCAAGAACAACTCTTACAGAGTCAAAGACTTTCAAAGTCCAACTCTTTCAATGTCAAAGACTTCAAATGTGTGCAAAACTTCACCAAGAAGGTCGCCTATGTTTCTGAAATGATGGAGTATTGTCCACCTGTGGAATATTGTCCACCTGTGGAGTAGTGTCCACCTGTGGAGTATTGTCCACCTGTGGAGTATTGTCCACCTGTGGAGTATTGTCCACCTGTAGAATATTGTCCACCTGTGGAGTATTGTCCACCTGTGGAGTATTGTCCACCTGTAAAGTATTGTCCACCTGTAAAGTATTGTCCACCTGTGGAGTATTGTCCACCTGTGGAGTATTGTCCTCCTGTGGAGTATTGTCCACCTGTGGAATATTGTCCACCTGTGGAGTATTGTCCACCTGTGGAGTATTGTCCACCTGTGGAGTATTGTCCACCTGTGGAGTATTGTCCACCTGTGGAGTATTGTCCACCTGTGGAGTATTGTCCACCTGTGGAGTATTGTCCGCCTGTAGAATATTGTCCACCTGTGGATTATTGTCCACCTGTAGAATATTGTCCACCTGTGGAGTATTGTCCACCTGTGGAGTATTGTCCACCTGTGGAGTATTGTCCACCTGTGGAGTATTGTCCACCTGTGGAGTATTGTCCACCTGTGGAGTATTGTCCACATGTGGAGTATTGTCTGTTGGGATTAATACTCCCAACACGCCAATGTAAACTCCCAACAAACCAGTGTATACTCCCAACACGTCATTGTAAACTACCCACAAACCAGTGTAAACTCCCAACAAACCAGTGTAAACTCCCAACAAGCCAGTGTAAACTCCCAACAAGCCAGTGTACACTCCCAACAAGCCAGTGTACACTCCCAACAAGCCAGTGTACACTCCCAACACGCCAGTGTACACTCCCAACTCCCAACAAGCCAGTGTACACTCCCAACACGCCAGTGTACACTCCCAACACGCCAGTGTACACTCCCAACAAGCCAGTGTACACTCCCAACAAGCCAGTGTACACTCCCAACACGCCAGTGTACACTCCCAACACGCCAGTGTACACTCCCAACAAGCCAGTGTACACTCCCAACACGCCAGTGTACACTCCCAACACTCCCAACACGCCAGTGTACACTCCCAACAAGCCAGTGTACACTCCCAACAAGCCAGTGTACACTCCCAACAAGCCAGTGTACACTCCCAACACGCCAGTGTACACTCCAACAAGCCAGTGTACACTCCCAACACGCCAGTGTACACTCCCAACAAGCCAGCCAGTGTACAACAAGCCAGTGTACACTCCCAACACGCCAGTGTACACTCCCAACAAGCCAGTGTACACTCCCAACAAGCCAGTGTACACTCCCAACAAGCCAGTGTACACTCCCAACACGCCAGTGTACACTCCCAACAAGCCAGTGTACACTCCCAACACGCCAGTGTACACTCCCAACAAGCCAGTGTACACTCCCAACAAGCCAGTGTACACTCCCAACACGCCAGTGTACACTCCCAACAAGCCAGTGTAAACTTCCAATAAGCCAGTGTAAACTCCCAACAGGCCAGTGTAAACTCCCAAGAGGTTAGTGTAAACTCCCAACAGACCAGTGTAAACTCCCAACAGGCCATTGTAAACTCTCAACAAGCCCATGTAAACTCCCAACATGCTAATGTAAACTCCCAACATGCCAATGTAAACTCCCATCAGGTCAGTGTAAACTCCCAACATGTCAGTGTAAACTCCCAACAGGCCAGTGTAAACTCCCAACAGGTCAGTGTAAACTCCCAACAGGTCAGTGTAAACTCCCAACAGTCTTTACTCTGATGGCCTCCAGTATACAAGTTTACCAGCCGTTTACGAGGCCTTTAAACCATAACTTCATATTTGGGAATAATAATTTAGGAAGTGATTAATTTCCTAAGTGCGCATGATTTAATTCATATATTATATAATTGTTATATATATCTAAGGTGAGGAAAGATGGTCTCAATTGAATTGTGACGTCACTTGTCATTGTATCATGTGACGTCACTTGTCATTGTATCATGTGACGTCACTTGTCATTGTATCATGTGACGTCACTTGTCATTGCATCATGTGACGTCACTGGTCATTGCATCATGTGACGTCACTGGTCATTGCATCACGTGACGTCACTTGTCATTGCATCACGTGACGTCACTTGTCATTGCATCACGTGACGTCACTTGTCATTGCATCACGTGACGTCACTTGTCATTGCATCACGTGACGTTACTTGTCATTGCATCATGTGACGTTACTTGTCATTGCATCATGTGACGTCACTGGTCATGACATCATTTGACGTCACTAAGCAAATGGAGTCAGATGACTTTAGAGAAAACTGTGATTGGTTAAGAGGGAAAAAAAAAAGTGTTCGAACCTGTTGCTGGGTGATGCCAGGCGTGCTCTAGTCTTCAGCGCCAGGACATGGTCTAAAGAATTGGAACCCCGGTGGAGGCGGAAACAAATGGGCAGAGTTTCTTTCACCCTGATGCACCTGTTCACCTAGCAGTATATAGGTACCTGGGAGTTAGAGAGCTATTATGAGCTGCTTCCTGGGGATGTGTAACAAAAAGGAGTAGCCTGGTCGAGGGCCGGGCCGCGGGGACGCTAAGCCCCGAAATCATCTCAAAATAACCTGGGGTTCGATCCCTCATTAAGGCTCCTGTGGATTTGTTCGTTTAAACCAGGTAAGTATTGGTAGTTACGACACCTCGAGCTTCCTAGAAATATTAACAAGGGTTGAGAGCGCTTAAGAGGAGGCCGGGGGTGCTCCCCAGGGCAATTACCACAAAGGGAATTGTGACTTTGACTTTCATTGGTGTGAGGTGATGGCGAGCGCTGCCTTTTAGTGGAATGAAGTCATTAGGGGCCCGTGCCAGCCAGTGCTGCTGCTAGATGCACCACCACCACCTGCTCTACCACCCCCCACACAACTGCAGCCCCGAGTTGTTGCAATGCTGCAGCCAACATTGATATTTCATTGAGAGGGAGGAGGTAAGAGCAACCTTTCAAGAGCTTACAGAGGAAGGTAATACCTCGTCTTGCTCAGCATGTAATGTTTCAACACGTGCCAGAGAACCGACATTGACACGGACTACAACTTGGATTTCAAGAATTGAGTCCAAATGTGTATGTGGTTTGGGATGCCAAGTGTTTATGCATGTCACAAGGAATGTAGAGCTTAATACATTATGTCTGAGTTTCAGTAATACATCTATCTCATCTACCTTAATCCTGTGTTCTGTACAACGATAATCTTGGAATATCATATATTGGTGTTTCTAGCCTAACCAGGTAATATATATATATATATATATGTGTGTATGTGTGTGTGTGTGTGTGTGTGTGTGTGTGTGTGTGTGTGTGTGTGTGTGTGTGTGTGTGTGTGTGTGTGTGTGTAGTACCTAGTAGCCAGAACGTCATAATTGGCCTACTATGCAAGGCCGAATTTGCCTAATAAGCCAAGTTTTCCTGATTTTATATACTTCTCTAATTTTTTTCTTATGAAATGATAAATCTGTCCATTTCATTATGTATAAGTTAATTTGTTTAAATTTGAGTTAAAACTAACGAAGATATATGACCGAACTTAACCAGCCCTAATCTAACCTAACCTAATCTAAACTAACACAACTAAGTCAATAAATTATGGTCTGAATATAATGTAATAATAATTCAAATAAACTAATTGGAAACAATTTATTGAAAATAAAGAAAATCACTCGGCCTATTAGGCAAATCGGGCCCTGCATAGTAGGCTGAGAAGTGCACTCTGGCTACTAGTTACATGTATAGCATTTTGTAACTAGTTGTTTAACTGTCAAACCTTGTATAATAAAGAATACATTGAAAATTAACAAAGAGTGGCAGGAGAAGCAAATACCCATATATGTATTTAGAGTCAAACGATAAGTTTTATATATGAATAAAGAAACTTATCCTTTCTTCATACCATAAGAAACAAATGAAACATATAACCCCCCCCCCCTTAGGGGAGAACCCATGGTGACCCCATCTCCCATAGGTGTCCTGATCGCGAATGTTTACACGGGTACCATAGAGCAGACGGTCTTAGTGGACATGGACATTTTGCTGAATTAAGCATTCCAGCAAAATTCCGTGTTAAGTTTCACTTACGAGATGAGAGAGTGATGGGAAGCTGCCCTTTCTAGATGTAACAGTCACGGAAAGGAATGGAGGCTTCTACACTACAGTCTACACTAAGGAAAGAAACAGGAATTTGCCTTAATGCCAATAGTGACTTCCAAGACAGGTACAAGAGGAGTGTTGTCAACGCTTACGTCGACCGTGCTCTCACTCACAGCTCAGGTTGGAAGCAAGTCGACAAGGAACTCTGTAGGGTAAGGCAGATCCTAGTCAACAATGGCTTCTCTAACGTTACGTTGAAGACGTCATTAAAATGAAGGTGACATGCCTTGCAACCTCTGAAGAGTCAACTAGCACAACACTTGTACTCCGTACAGACTATTTTACAGGAACTTCTTTTCGACGGCTTAAAAATCGGAGGAAAGGGTCTTGAATGATATTACTAATAGGAATGTTATCCTTACAGACAAAAATAAGAAAATACAATTGACAATTTACTACAAAAACAAAAAAACGGCCAACCTACTCATGAAAAACTCCCCAGACACCAAACAGAACTCCTTGAAGGAAACCAACGTCGTCTATACCTTCACATGTCCACTTGGGGACTGTAAGCCCCAAAGAACTCAGTATATAGGCAAGACAACAACGTCTGTTTCTAGGCGATTAACAATGCACAAACAACAGGGTTCCATCAAGGAACATATAATCTCTTCTCACAACCAGACCATCACCAGAGAAATCTTAACAAGCAACACAGAAATCATCGATAGATACAGCGATAGCAGGAGACTCGACATCAGCGAGGCACTACACATCAAAAAGTCAACACCAGCGATCAACAGCCAATTAATATACAACTATATTCTACCCACTTCAAGACCCCGAACCAGCATAGGAGCAGCAAGAGGAAATATGGGCCAATAGGCCTTCTGTAGTTACTTTTACTCTTATGCCTTTCATACCCAATTAATATCCACCTCACCCAAAACATTTGTCATATCTCCTCACCCAAAACAAATAAAAAGTATGATGTATGTTATGTGTAAACCAAGTCTTTGAAACTGTAAGAATGTAGCA
Source organism: Procambarus clarkii (assembly GCF_020424385.1). Taxonomy (NCBI): domain Eukaryota; kingdom Metazoa; phylum Arthropoda; class Malacostraca; order Decapoda; family Cambaridae; genus Procambarus; species Procambarus clarkii. The sequence goes on from NC_059617.1 coordinate 409,106, forward strand.
TGTAGCTTGATAGCATGTAGCGCCTCTTGACAGCATGTAGCGTCTCTTGCCAGCATGTAGCGTCTCTTGACAGCATGTAGCGTCTCTTGCCAGCATGTAGCGTCTCTTGACAGCATGTGGCGCCAGGTACGTGCCGGGGAGTGGAAAGTCTGGCCTGAGGCATATAGTGCGTAGCGGGCAAGAGTCGCCTGTCAAACACTTAGAATGTTGACCATTCCCATTGACAGTTTTATATGCCAACGTGCAGTGATTGGCCCTTGTTAGTGATAAACATTGCCAATGGTTAAATTACAAGCTAGTTACTACATTAAGATGTTAACGAGATTGAATAACTATTATTTTACGTGTGCTTGCCTATGTTCTCGAGAGAATATTAGAGTGTTATTCTTGCTGAAATTCTGGTCTAATTTAGAAAGCTAATTCTTGTCTAATTTAGAAAGTTAAATCTTTTCTAATTTAAATCTTGTCTAATTTAGAAAGTCAATAGTGTTTTTTACCCTCCCTAATAGTACTATCAGAATTGGTCAGTTGTAACCAATAGACTTGAGAATGGTCCAGGACGGACCGAAACGTCGTCGTCCCTTCACTTTCTAGTGTGTGGTCTGGTCAACATACGTCAGCCACGTTATTGTGACTCATCGCCTGCAGTTGTAACCAAACTAGTTTCTGTTAGTATTTCTGATGGTGTTAATTCTATGTGATGAACATTACTGAACATTACTGAACATTACTGCCATATTTACTCCTCGAGTTCATATAAAAACACTGAGAATTACATATCTATTAAGCCTAAACATAGTTTTAAGGTTACTGTAAACTAGAAACCTTACAATTTAATGTTTTTTTTAACGAACCTGAGAACTTGTTTTGCCACTGCTGGAGATTATTGACATCTCTGAAGGGTCTTTGCAACATCTCTGAGAGTCTTTGCAACATCTCTAAACGGTCTTTGCAACATCTCTGAGGGTCTTTGCAACATCTCAGAGGGTCTTTGCAACATCTCTAAACGGTCTTTGCAACATCTCTGAGGGTCTTTGCAACATCTCCGAGGGGTCTTTGCAACATCTCAGAGGGTCTTTGCAACATCTCTAAACGGTCTTTGCAACATATCAGAGGGTCTTTGCAACATCTCTAAACGGTCTTTGCAACATATCAGAGGGTCTTTGCAACATCTCTGAGGGTCTTTGCAACATCTCCGAGGGGTCTTTGCAACATCTCAGAGGGTCTTTGCAACATCTCTAAACGGTCTTTGCAACATCTCAGAGGGTCTTTGCAACATCTCAGAGGGTCTTTGCAACATCTCTAAACGGTCTTTGCAACATCTCTGAAGGGTCTTTGCAACATCTCTAAACGGTCTTTGCAACATATCAGAGGGTCTTTGCAACATCTCAGAGGGTCTTTGCAACATCTCAGAGGGTCTTTGCAACATCTCTGAGGGTCTTTGCAACATCTCTGAGGGTCTTTGCAACATCTCTGAGGGTCTTTGCAACATCTCTGAGGGTCTTTGCAACATCTCTGAAGGGTCTTTGCAACATCTCTGAAGGGTCTTTGCAACATCTCTGAAAGGTCTTTGCAACATCTCTGAAGGGTCTTTGCAACATCTCTGAAGGGTCTTTGCAACATCTCTGAAGGGTCTTTGCAACATCTTTGAAGGGTCTTTGCAACATCTCTGAAGGGTCTTTGCAACATCTCTGAAGGGTCTTTGCAACATCTCTGAAGGGTCTTTGCAACATCTCTGAAGGGTCTTTGCAACATCTCAGAGGGTCTTTGCAACATCTCTGAAGGGTCTTTGCAACATCTCTGAGGGTCTTTGCAACATCTCTGAGGGTCTTTGCAACATCTCTGAAGGGTCTTTGCAACATCTCTGAAGGGTCTTTGCAACATCTCTGAGGGTCTTTGCAACATCTCTGAGGGACTTTGCACTGGCTGCCTCGTTACCTGACGACAGGAACCAGCGCGCGCGCAGAACAAGGCAATTAGAGCCACCACAACTACACACAACTGTTATGCTCTGTGTCACGCTGTCAAGTCAGGGCGGTGGCCACCTGTCACACTCACCAGCTGTGTCAAGGGCGGTGGCCACCTGTCACACTCACCAGCTGTGTCAAGGTTGGTGGCCACCTGTCACACTCACCAGCTGTGTCAAGGGTGGTGGCCACCTGTCACACTCACCAGCTGTGTCAAGGTTGGTGGCCACCTGTCACACTCACCAGCTGTGTCAAGGTTGGTGGCCACCTGTCACACTCACCAGCTGTGTCAAGGTTGGTGGCCACCTGTCACACTCACCAGCTGTGTCATGGGTGGTGGCCACCTGTCACACACACCAGCTGTGTCACGGTTGGTGGCCACCTGTCACACTCACCAGCTGTGTCAAGGTTGGTGGGCACCTGTCACACACACCAGCTGTGTCATGGGTGGTGGCCACCTGTCACACTCACCAGCTGTGGCCACCAGGTTGGTGGCCACCTGTCTCACTCACCAGCTGTGTCATGGGTGGTGGCCACCTGTCACACTCACCAGCTGTGTCAAGGTTGGTGGGCACCTGTCACACTCACCAGCTGTGTCAAGGTTGGTGGCCACCTGTCACACTCACCAGCTGTGTCAAGGTTGGTGGGCACCTGTCACACTCACCAGCTGTGTCAAGGTTGGTGGGCACCTGTCACACTCACCAGCTGTGTCACGGTTGGTGGCCACCTGTCACACACACCAGCTGTGTCAAGGTTGGTGGCCACCTGTCTCACTCACCAGCTGTGTCACGGTTGGTGGGCACCTGTCACACTCACCAGCTGTGTCAAGGTTGGTGGGCACCTGTCACACTCACCAGCTGTGTCACGGTTGGTGGCCACCTGTCACACACACCAGCTGTGTCAAGGTTGGTGGCCACCTGTCTCACTCACCAGCTGTGTCACGGTTGGTGGCCACCTGTCACACTCACCAGCTGTGTCATGGGTGGTGGCCACCTGTCACACTCACCAGCTGTGGCCACCAGGTTGGTGGCCACCTGTCTCACTCACCAGCTGTGTCAAGGTTGGTGGCCACCTGTCTCACTCACCAGCTGTGTCACGGTTGGTGGCCACCTGTCACACTCACCAGCTGTGTCAAGGTTGGTGGCCACCTGTCACACTCACCAGCTGTGTCAAGGTTGGTGGCCACCTGTCACACTCACCAGCTGTGGCCACCAGGTTGGTGGCCACCTGTCTCACTCACCAGCTGTGTCAAGGTTGGTGGGCACCTGTCACACTCACCAGCTGTGTCAAGGTTGGTGGCCACCTGTCACACTCACCAGCTGTGGCCACCAGGTTGGTGGCCACCTGTCTCACTCACCAGCTGTGTCAAGGTTGGTGGCCACCTGTCACACTCACCAGCTGTGTCACGGTTGGTGGCCACCTGTCACACTCACCAGCTGTGGCCACCAGGTTGGTGGCCACCTGTCACACTCACCAGCTGTGGCCACCAGGTTGGTGGCCACCTGTCACACTCACCAGCTGTGGCCACCAGGTTGGTGGCCACCTGTCACACTCACCAGCTGTGGCCACCAGGTTGGTGGCCACCTGTCTCACTCACCAGCTGTGTCACGGTTGGTGGGCACCTGTCACACTCACCAGCTGTGTCAAGGGTGGTGGGCACCTGTCACACTCACCAGCTGTGTCAAGGTTGGTGGCCACCTGTCACACTCACCAGCTGTGTCAAGGTTGGTGGGCACCTGTCACACTCACCAGCTGTGTCAAGGTTGGTGGCCACCTGTCACACTCACCAGCTGTGTCAAGGTTGGTGGCCACCTGTCACACTCACCAGCTGTGTCAAGGTTGGTGGCCACCTGTCACACTCACCAGCTGTGTCACGGTTGGTGGCCACCTGTCACACTCACCAGCTGTGTCACGGTTGGTGGCCACCTGTCACACTCACCAGCTGTGTCAAGGTTGGTGGCCACCTGTCACACTCACCAGCTGTGTCAAGGTTGGTGGCCACCTGTCACACTCACCAGCTGTGTCAAGGTTGGTGGCCACCTGTCACACTCACCAGCTGTGGCCACCAGGTTGGTGGCCACCTGTCACACTCACCAGCTGTGTCAAGGGTGGTGGCCACCTGTCACACTCACCAGCTGTGTCAAGGTTGGTGGCCACCTGTCACACTCACCAGCTGTGTCACGGTTGGTGGCCACCTGTCACACTCACCAGCTGTGTCACGGTTGGTGGCCACCTGTCACACTCACCAGCTGTGTCAAGGGTGGTGGCCACCTGTCACACTCACCAGCTGTGTCACGGTTGGTGGCCACCTGTCACACTCACCAGCTGTGTCACGGTTGGTGGCCACCTGTCACACTCACCAGCTGTGTCACGGTTGGTGGCCACCTGTCATAATGGCCTCCGGGGAGATGCAAGGCCGCGGTCAAGGTGGCCACTGTGGCCACCAGGACCTGGCCACATGGTGTGGCCGGGACGACGGGGACACATTCATGTGGTGAGCGCTCAGTGAGGGGCGCCGCGCCCCGGGCCCCCACAAATATTAGTTTACTGCTGGTGCGACGAACAGCAATACTAGGACAGCGACCTGCCTCCCGGCCTGCCTCCCTGCCTGCCTGCCTCCCGGCCTGCCTCCCGGCCTGCCTCCCGGCCTGCCTCCCGGCCTGCCTCCCGGCCTGCCTCCCGGCCTGCCTCCCGGCCTGCCTGCCTCCCTGCCTGCCTGCCTCCCGGCCTGCCTGCCTCCCGGCCTGCCTGCCTCCCGGCCTGCCTGCCTCCCGGCCTGCCTGCCTCCCGGCCTGCCTCCCTCCCTGCCTGCCTCCCTGCCTGCCTGCCTCCCGGCCTGCCTCCCTCCCTGCCTGCCTCCCGGCCTGCCTGCCTCCCGGCCTGCCTCCCGGCCTGCCTCCCGGCCTGCCTCCCTGCCTGCCTGCCTCCCGGCCTGCCTCCCGGCCTGCCTCCCGGCCTGCCTGCCTGCCTGCCTCCCGGCCTGCCTCCCTCCCTGCCTGCCTCCCGGCCTGCCTGCCTCCCGGCCTGCCTCCCGGCCTGCCTCCCTCCCTGCCTGCCTCCCTGCCTGCCTGCCTGCCTCCCGGCCTGCCTCCCGGCCTGCCTGCCTGCCTGCCTGCCTGCCTGCCTCCCTCCCTGCCTCCCTGCCTACCCGCCAGCCTGCCAGCCTGCCTCCCTGCTTGACTGCCTCCCTGCCTGCCTGCCTGCCTCCCGGCCTGCCTACCGGCCTGCCAGCCTGCCTCCCTGCTTGACTGCCTCCCTGCCTGCCTGCCTGCCTGCCTCCCGGCCTGCCTCCCGGCCTGCCTCCCTGCCTGCCTGCCTGCCTGCCTCCCTACCTGCCTGCCTGCCTGCCTCCCTGCCTGCCTCCCTACCTGCCTGCCTCCCTGCCTGCCTGCCTCCCTGCCTGCCTGCCTCCCTGCCTCCCTGCCTGCCTGCCTCCCTGCCTGCCTGCCTCCCTACCTGCCTCCCTGCCTGCCTGCCTGCCTCCCTGCCTGCCTCCCTACCTGCCTGCCTCCCTACCTGCCTGCCTCCCTGCCTGCCTGCCTCCCTGCCTGCCTCCCTGCCTGCCTGCCTGCCTGCCTCCCTGCCTGCCTCCCTGCCTGCCTCCCTGCCTGCCTGCCTCCCTGCCTGCCTGCCTCCCTGCCTGCCTGCCTGCCTCCCTGCCTGCCTGCCTGCCTGCCTGCCTGCCTGCCTGCCTGCCTGCCTGCCTCCCTGCCTGCCTCCCTACCTGCCTGCCTGCCTCCCTGCCTGCCTCCCTGCCTGCCTGCCTGCCTCCCTGCCTCCCTGCCTGCCTCCCGGCCTGCCTCCCGGCCTGCCTGCCTGCCTGCCTCCCTGCCTGCCTGCCTCCCTGCCTGCCTGCCTGCCTGCCTGCCTGCCTGCCTGCCTCCCTGCCTGCCTGCCTGCCTGCCTGCCTGCCTGCCTGCCTCCCTGCCTGCCTGCCTGCCTGCCTGCCTCCCTGCCTGCCTGCCCTGCCTCCCTGCCTCCCTGCCTGCCTGCCTGCCTGCCTGCCTGCCTGCCTGCCTGCCTGCCTGCCTCCCTGCCTGCCTGCCTGCCTGCCTCCCGGCCCTGCCTGCCTGCCTGCCTGCCTGCCTGCCTGCCTGCCTGCCTGCCTGCCTGCCTGCCTGCCTGCCTGCCTGCCTGCCTGCCTGCCTGCCTGCCTGCCTGCCTGCCTGCCTGCCTGCCTGCCTGCCTGCCTGCCTGCCTGCCTGCCTGCCTGCCTCCCTGCCTGCCTCCCTGCCTGCCTGCCTGCCTGCCTGCCTGCCTGCCTCCCGGCCTGCCTGCCTGCCTGCCTGCCTGCCTGCCTGCCTGCCTCCCGGCCTGCCTGCCTGCCTCCCTGCCTGCCTCCCGGCCTGCCTGCCTGCCTGCCTCCCGGCCTGCCTGCCTGCCTGCCTGCCTGCCCTGCCTGCCTGCCTGCCTCCCTGCCTGCCTGCCTGCCTGCCTGCCTGCCTGCCTGCCTGCCTGCCTGCCTCCCTGCCTGCCTGCCTGCCTGCCTGCCTGCCTCCCTGCCTGCCTGCCTGCCTGCCTCCCTGCCTGCCTGCCTGCCTGCCTGCCTGCCTCCCTGCCTGCCTGCCTGCCTGCCTGCCTGCCTGCCTGCCTGCCTGCCTGCCTGCCTGCCTGCCTGCCTCCCGGCCTGCCTGCCTGCCTGCCTGCCTGCCTGCCTGCCTGCCTGCCTGCCTGCCTGCCTGCCTGCCTGCCTGCCCTGCCTGCCTGCCTCCCTGCCTGCCTGCCTGCCTGCCTGCCTGCCTGCCTGCCTGCCTGCCTGCCTGCCTGCCTGCCTGCCTCCCCTGCCTGCCTGCCTGCCTGCCTGCCTGCCTCCCTGCCTGCCTGCCTGCCTGCCGGCCTGCCTGCCTGCCGGCCTGCCTGCCTGCCTGCCTGCCTGCCTGCCTGCCTGCCTGCCTCCTGGCCTGCCTGCCTGCCTGCCTGCCTGCCTGCCTGCCTGCCTGCCTGCCTGCCTGCCTCCCGGCCTGCCTGCCTGCCTGCCTCCCGCCTGCCTGCCTGCCTGCCTGCCTGCCTCCCGGCCTGCCTCCCGGCCTGCCTCCCGGCCTGCCTGCCTGCCTGCCTCCCTGCCTGCCTCCCTGCCTGCCTCCCGGCCTGCCTCCCGGCCTGCCTCCCTGCCTGCCTGCCTGCCTGCCTCCCTGCCTGCCTGCCTGCCTGCCTGCCTGCCTGCCTCCCTGCCTGCCTCCCTGCCTGCCTGCCTGCCTGCCTCCTGCCTGCCTCCCTGCCTGCCTCCCGCCTGCCTCCCGGCCTGCCTCCCTGCCTGCCTGCCTGCCTGCCTCCCGCCTGCCTGCCTGCCTGCCTGCCTGCCTGCCTCCCTGCCTGCCTCCCGGCCTGCCTCCCTGCCTGCCTCCCTGCCTGCCTCCCGCCTGCCTCCCGGCCTGCCTGCCTGCCTGCCTGCCTCCCTGCCTGCCTGCCTGCCTCCCTGCCTGCCTGCCTGCCTGCCTGCCTGCCTCCCTGCCTGCCTCCCTGCCTGCCTCCCGCCTGCCTGCCTGCCTGCCTGCCTGCCTGCCTGCCTGCCTCCCTGCCTGCCTGCCTGCCTGCCTGCCTGCCTGCCTCCCTGCCTGCCTGCCTGCCTCCCTGCCTGCCTGCCTGCCTGCCTCCCTGCCTGCCTGCCTGCCTGCCTGCCTGCCTGCCTGCCTGCCTGCCTGCCTGCCTGCCTGCCTGCCTGCCTGCCTGCCTGCCTGCCTGCCTGCCTGCCTGCCTGCCTGCCTGCCTGCCTGCCTGCCTGCCTGCCTGCCTGCCTGCCTGCCTGCCTGCCTGCCTGCCTGCCTGCCTGCCTGCCTGCCTGCCTGCCTGCCTGCCTGCCTGCCTGCCTGCCTGCCTGCCTGCCTGCCTGCCTGCCTGCCTGCCTGCCTGCCTGCCTGCCTGCCTGCCTGCCTGCCTGCCTGCCTGCCTGCCTGCCTGCCTGCCTGCCTGCCTGCCTGCCTGCCTGCCTGCCTGCCTGCCTGCCTGCCTGCCTGCCTGCCTGCCTGCCTGCCTGCCTGCCTGCCTGCCTGCCTGCCTGCCTGCCTGCCTGCCTGCCTGCCTGCCTGCCTGCCTGCCTGCCTGCCTGCCTGCCTCCCTGCCTGCCTGCCTGCCTGCCTGCCTCCCTGCCTGCCTGCCTGCCTGCCTGCCTGCCTGCCTGCCTGCCTGCCTGCCTGCCTGCCTGCCTGCCTGCCTGCCTGCCTGCCTGCCTGCCTGCCTGCCTGCCTGCCTGCCTCCCTGCCTGCCTGCCTGCCTGCCTGCCTGCCTGCCTGCCTGCCTGCCTGCCTGCCTGCCTGCCTGCCTGCCTGCCTGCCTGCCTGCCTGCCTGCCTGCCTGCCTGCCTGCCTGCCTGCCTGCCTGCTGCCTGCCTGCCTGCCTGCCTGCCTGCCTGCCTGCCTGCCTGCCTGCCTGCCTGCCTGCCTGCCTGCCTGCCTGCCTGCCTGCCTGCCTGCCTGCCTGCCTGCCTGCCTGCCTGCCTGCCTGCCTGCCTGCCTGCCTGCCTGCCTGCCTGCCTGCCTCCCTGCCTGCCTGCCTGCCTGCCTGCCTGCCTGCCTGCCTGCCTGCCTGCCTGCCTGCCTGCCTGCCTGCCTGCCTGCCTGCCTGCCTCCCTGCCTGCCTGCCTGCCTGCCTGCCTGCCTGCCTGCCTCCCTGCCTGCCTGCCTGCCTGCCTGCCTGCCTGCCTGCCTGCCTGCCTGCCTGCCTGCCTGCCTGCCTGCCTGCCTGCCTGCCTGCCTGCCTGCCTGCCTGCCTGCCTGCCTGCCTGCCTGCCTGCCTGCCTGCCTGCCTGCCTGCCTGCCTGCCTGCCTGCCTGCCTGCCTGCCTGCCTGCCTGCCTGCCTGCCTGCCTGCCTGCCTGCCTGCCTGCCTGCCTGCCTGCCTGCCTGCCTGCCTGCCTGCCTGCCTGCCTGCCTGCCTGCCTCCCTGCCTGCCTGCCTGCCTGCCTGCCTGCCTGCCTGCCTGCCTGCCTGCCTGCCTGCCTGCCTGCCTGCCTGCCTGCCTGCCTGCCTGCCTGCCTGCCTGCCTGCCTGCCTGCCTGCCTGCCTGCCTGCCTGCCTGCCTGCCTGCCTGCCTGCCTGCCTGCCTGCCTGCCTGCCTGCCTGCCTGCCTGCCTGCCTGCCTGCCTGCCTGCCTGCCTGCCTGCCTGCCTGCCTGCCTGCCTGCCTGCCTGCCTGCCTGCCTGCCTGCCTGCCTGCCTGCCTGCCTGCCTGCCTGCCTGCCTGCCTGCCTGCCTGCCTGCCTGCCTGCCTGCCTGCCTGCCTGCCTGCCTGCCTGCCCCTGCCTGCCTGCCTGCCTGCCTGCCTGCCTGCCTGCCTGCCTGCCTGCCTGCCTGCCTGCCTGCCTGCCTGCCTGCCTGCCCTGCCTGCCTGCCTGCCTGCCTGCCTGCCTGCCTGCCTGCCTGCCTGCCTGCCTGCCTGCCTGCCTGCCTGCCTGCCTGCCTGCCTGCCTGCCTGCCTGCCTGCCTGCCTTTCAGCAGGAGAGTGGGTGTTCAGCAGGAGAGTGGGTTGTTCAGCAGGAGAGTGGGTTGTTCAGCAGGAGAGTGGGTTGTTCAGCAGGAATGCTGTTCACAGGAGAGTGGGTTGTTCAGCAGGAGAGTGGGTTGTTCAGCAGGAGAGTGGGTTGTTCAGCAGGAGAGTGGGTTGTTCAGCAGGAGAGTGGGTTGTTCAGCAGGAGAGTGGGTTGTTCAGCAGGAGAGTGGGTTGTTCAGCAGGAGAGTGGGTTGTTCAGCAGGAGAGTGGGTTGTTCAGCAGGAGAGTGGGTTGTTCAGCAGAAGAGTGGGTTGTTCAGCAGGAGAGAGCGGGTTGTTCAGCAGGAGAGTGGGTTGTTCAGCAGGAGAGTGGGTTGTTCAGCAGGAGAGTGGGTTGTTCAGCAGGAGAGTGGGTTGTTCAGCAGGAGAGTGGGTTGTTCAGCAAAAGAGTGGGTTGTTCAGCAGGAGAGAGTGGGTTGTTCAGCAGGAGAGTGGGTTGTTCAGCAGGAGAGTGGGTTGTTCAGCAGAAGAGTGGGTTGTTCAGCAGGAGAGTGGGTTGTTCAGCAGGAGAGTGGGTTGTTCAGCAGGAGAGTGGGTTGTTCAGCAGGAGAGTGGGTTGTTCAGCAGGAGAGTGGGTTGTTCAGCAGGAGAGTGGGTTGTTCAGCAGGAGAGTGGGTTGTTCAGCAGGAGAGTGGGTTGTTCAGCAGGAGAGTGGGTTGTTCAGCAGGAGAGAGCGGGTTGTTCAGCAGGAGAGTGGGTTGTTCAGCAGGAGAGTGGGTTGTTCAGCAGGAGAGTGGGTTGTTCAGCAGGAGAGTGGGTTGTTCAGCAGGAGAGTGGGTTGTTCAGCAGGAGAGTGGGTTGTTCAGCAAAAGAGTGGGTTGTTCAGCAGGAGAGAGTGGGTTGTTCAGCAGGAGAGTGGGTTGTTCAGCAGGAGAGTGGGTTGTTCAGCAGAAGAGTGGGTTGTTCAGCAGGAGAGTGGGTTGTTCAGCAGGAGAGTGGGTTGTTCAGCAGGAGAGTGGGTTGTTCAGCAGGAGAGTGGGTTGTTCAGCAAAAGAGTGGGTTGTTCAGCAAAAGAGTGGGTTGTTCAGCAAAAGAGTGGGTTGTTCAGCAAAAGAGTGGGTTGTTCAGCAGGAGAGAGTGGGTTGTTCAGCAGGAGAGGGGGTTGTTCAGCACGAGAGAGAGTGGGTTGTTCAGCAAGAGAGTAGGTTGTTCAGCAGGAGAGAGAGTGCGTTGTTCAACAAGAGAGTGGGTTGTTCAGCAAAAGAGTGGGTTGTTCAGCAGGAGAGAGTGGGTTGTTCAGCAGGAGAGGGTGTTGTTCAGCACGAGAGAGAGTGGGTTGTTCAGCAAGAGAGTGGGTTGTTCAGCAGGAGAGAGAGTGCGTTGTTCAACAAGAGAGTGGGTTGTTCAGCAGGAGAGAGAGTGGGTTGTTCAACAAGAGAGTGGGTTGTTCAGCAGGAGAGAGTGGGTTGTTCAGGAGAGAGTGGGTTGTGCAGCAGGAGAGAGAGTGGGTTGTTCAGCAAGAGAGTGGGTTGTTCCTTCAAGAGAGTGGGTTGTTCAGCAGGAGAGAGAGTGGGTTGTTCAGCAGGAGAGAGTGGGTTGTTCAGCAAGAGTGGGTTGTTCAGCAGGAGAGTGCGTTGTTCCTTCAAGAGAGTGGGTTGTTCAGCAGGAGAGAGAGTGGGTTGTTCAGCACGAGAGTGGGTTGTTCAGCACGAGAGTGGGTTGTTCAGCAGGAGAGTGGGTAGTTCAGGAGAGAGAGAGTGCGTTGTTCAACAAGAGAGTGGGTTGTTCAGCAAGAGAGTGGGTTGTTCAGCAGGAGAGTGGGTTGTTCAGCAGGAGAGTGGGTTGTTCAGCAGGAGAGAGTGGGTTGTTCAGCAGGAGAGAGTGGGTTGTTCAGCAGGAGAGAGTGGGTTGTTCAGCAGGAGAGAGTGGGTTGTTCAGCAGGAGAGAGAGTGGGTTGTTCAGCAGGAGAGAGAGTGGGTTGTTCAGCAGGAGAGTGGGTTGTTCAGCAAGAGAGTGGGTTGTTCAGCAGGAGTAGGTTGTTCAGCAGGAGTGGGTTGTTCAGCAGGAGAGTGGGTTGTTCAGCAGGAGAGAGAGTGGGTTGTTGAGCAAGAGAGTGGGTTGTTCAGCAGGAGTCGGTTGTTCAGCAGGAGTCGGTTGTTCAGCAGGAGTCGGTTGTTCAGCAGGAGTGGGTTGTCAAGCAGAAGAGTGGGTTGTCAAGCAGAAGAGTGGGTTGTTCAGCAGGAGAGTGGGTTGTTCAGCAGGAGAGTGGGTTGTTCAGCAGGAGAGAGTGGGTTGTTCAGCAGGAGTGGGTTGTTCAGCAGGAGTGGGTTGTTCAGCAGGAGTGGGTTGTTCAGCAGGAGTGGGTTGTTAAGCAGGAGTGGGTTGTTAAGCAGGAGTGGGTTGTCAAGCAGAAGAGTGGGTTGTTCAGCAAGAGAGTGGGTTGTTCAGCAAAAGAGTGGGTTGCTCAGCAGGAGAGAGTGGGTTGTTCAGCAGGAGAGAGTGGGTTGTTCAGCAGGAGAGTGGGTTGTTTAGCAGGAGAGAGGGTTGTTCAGCAAGAGAGTGGGTTGTTCAGCAGGAGTGGGTTGTCAAGCAGAAGAGTGGGTTGTTCAGCAGGAGAGTGGGTTGTTCAGCAGGAGAGTGGGTTGTTCAACAGGAGAGAGTGGGTTGTTCAGCAGGAGAGTGGGTTGTTCAGGAGTGGGTTGTTCAGCAAGAGAGTGGGTTGTTCAGCAGGAGAGTGGGTTGTTCAGCAAGAGAGTGGGTTGTTCGGCAGGAGAGTGGGTTGTTCAGCAGGAGAGAGAGTGGGTTGTTCAGCAGGAGAGTGGATTGTTCAGCAAGAGAGTGGGTTGTTCAGCAGGAGAGTGGGTTGGTCAGCAGGAGAGAGCGGGTTGTTCAGCAGGAGAGAGCGGGTTGTTCAGCAGGAGAGTGGGTTGTTCAGCAGGGGAGTGGGTTGTTCAGCAAGAGAGTGGGTTGTTCAGCAGGAGAGTGGGTTGTTCAGCAAGAGAGTGAGTTGTTCAGCAGGGGAGTGGGTTGTTCAGCAGGAGAGTGGGTTGTTCAGCAGGAGTGGGTTGTCAAGCAGAAGAGTGGGTTGTTCAGCAGGAGAGAGAGTGGGTTGTTCAGCAGGAGAGTGGGTTGTTCAGCGAGAGAGCGGGTTGTTCAGCGAGAGAGAGAGTGGGTTGTTCAGCAAGAGAGTGGGTTATTCAGCAGGAGAGAGTGGGTTGTTCAGCAAGAGTGGGTTGTTCAGCAGGAGAGTGCGTTGTTCAGCAAGAGAGTGGGTTGTTCAGCAGGAGAGAGAGTGGGTTGTTCAGCACGATAGTGGGTTGTTCAGCAGGAGAGAGTGGGTTATTCAGCAGGAGAGTGGGTTGTTCAGCAAGAGAGAGAGTGGGTTGTTCAGCAAGAGAGTGGGTTGTTCAGCAGGAGAGAGAGTGCGTTGTTCAACAAGAGAGTGGGTTGTTCAGCAGGAGAGAGAGTGGGTTGTTCAGCCGGAGAGAGTGGGTTCTTCAGCAGGAGAGTGGGTTGTGCAGCAGGAGAGAGAGTGGGTTGTTCAGCAAGAGAGTGGGTTGTTCAGCAGGAGAGTGGGTTGTTCAGCAGGAGAGAGAGAGCAGGAGAGCATTTTACCAAATCACCTCATTCTTTGGGGCACACGTGAGGAACACAAATGCGAACAAGCCTGAATGGTCCCCAGGACAATATGCAACTGAAAACTCACACCCCAGAAGTGACTCGAACCCATACTCCCAGGAGCAACGCAACTGGTATGTACAAGACGCCTTAATCCACTTGACCATCACGACCGGACATAATGAGGTGATAGCCGAGGCTATTTGAACCACCCCGCCGCCGGCACTCGGATAGTAATCTTGGGCATAGCATTTTATCAAATCACCTCATTCTTTGGGGCACACGTGAGGAACACAAATGCGAACAAGCCTGAATGGTCCCCAGGACAATATGCAACTGAAAACTCACACCCCAGAAGTGACTCGAACCCATACTCCCAGGAGCAACGCAACTGGTATGTACAAGACGCCTTAATCCACTTGACCATCACGACCGGACATAATGAGGTGATAGCCGAGGCTATTTGAACCACCCCACCGTCGGCACTCGGATAGTAATCTTGGGCATAGCATTTTACCAAATCACCTCATTCTTTGGGGCACACGTGAGGAACACAAATGCGAACAAGCCTGAATGGTCCCCAGGACAATATGCAACTGAAAACTCACACCCCAGAAGTGACTCGAACCCATACTCCCAGAAGCAACGCAACTGGTATGTACAAGACGCCTTAATCCACTTGACCATCACGACCGGACATAATGAGGTGATAGCCGAGGCTATTTGAACCACCCCACCGCCGGCACTCGGATAGTAATCTTGGGCATAGCATTTTACCAAATCACCTCATTCTTTGGGGCACACGTGAGGAACACAAATGCGAACAAGCCTGAATGGTCCCCAGGACAATATGCAACTGAAAACTCACACCCCAGAAGTGACTCGAACCCATACTCCCAGGAGCAACGCAACTGGTATGTACAAGACGCCTTAATCCACTTGACCATCACGACCGGACATAATGAGGTGATAGCCGAGGCTATCACCTCATTCACCAGTTGCATTGCTCCTGGGAGTATGGGTTCGAGTTACTTCTGGGGTGTGAGTTTTCAGTTGCATATTTTCCTGGGGACCATTCAGGCTTGTTCGCATTTGTGTTCCTCACGTGTGCCCCAAAGAATGAGGTGATTTGGTAAAATGCTATGCCCAAGATTACTATCCGAGTGCCGGCGGTGGGGTGGTTCAAATAGCCTCGGCTATCACTTCATTATGTCCGGTCGTGATGGTCAAGTGGATTAAGGCGTCTTGTACATACCAGTTGCGTTGCTCCTGGGAGTATGGGTTCGAGTCACTTCTGGGGTGTGAGTTTTCAGTTATATATATATATATATATATATATATATATATATATATATATATATATATATATATATGCAAACAAGCCTGAATGGTCCCCAGGACTATATACAACTGAAAACTCACACCCCAGAAGTGACTCGAACCCATACTCCCACAACTGGTATGTACAGGGACGCCTTAATCCGCTTGACCATCACGACCGGACAAAAAGAAGTGATAGCCGAGGCTATATGAACCACTTCCCCGCCGGCACTCGGATGGTAATCTTGGGCATAGCATTTTATCAAATCACCTCATTCTTTGGGGCACACGTGAGGAACACAAAAATAAATAATTTGTGTTCCTCACGTGTGCCCCAAAGAATGAGGTGATTTGATAAAATGCTATGCCCAAGATTACCATCCGAGTGCCGGCGGGGAAGTGGTTCATATAGCCTCGGCTATCACTTCTTTTTGTCTGGTCGTGATGGTCAAGCGGATTAAGGCGTCCCTGTACATACCAGTTGTGGGAGTATGGGTTCGAGTCACTTCTGGGGTGTGAGTTTTCAGTTATATATATATATATATATATATATATATATATATATATATATATATATATATATATATATATATATATATATATGTCGTACCTAGTAGCCAGAACGCACTTCTCAGCCTACTATGCAAGGCCCGATTTGCCTAATAAACCAAGTTTTCATGAATTAATTGTTTTTCGACTACCTAACCTACCTAACCTAACCTAACTTTTTCGGCTACCTAACCTAACCTAATCTATAAAGATAGGTTAGGTTAGGTAGGGTTGGTTAGGTTCGGTCATATATCTACGTTAATTTTAACTCCAATAAAAACAAATTGACCTCATACATAATGAAATGGGTAGCTTTATCATTTTATAAGAAAAAAATTAGAGAAAATATATTAATTCAGGAAAACTTGGCTCATTAGCCAAATCGGGCCTTGCATAGAAGGCCGAGTACGACGTTATATTATATATATATATATATATATATATATATATATATATATATATATATATATATATATATATATATATATATATTGGTGTATACTGGCAGCAGGTTTTCTTTCAAACATGTTTCATTGAATATGACCGCATATTCTGTATTTATTATTTTCTGGTTTAGGGCTTCTATCCCTCTATTTTCTTAGCATCAGGGCTTAATTGAAATAGGAGTTCTCCAAAACTCATTTTCGTACTTTTAAGGTGAAGAAAAGAAGTGATTTACTATAGAGTGTATTACACTAATTTGTATAATTTGCACGACGTTTCGAACCTCCATGGTTCATTCTCAAGTGAACAGATCTTACAATACTAGTTGATTTTATACCCGCATTAGGTCAGGTGATAATACAATGAAGGTGAAAACATGGGGGGATACATAAGGGATAAACATAGGGGCTGCAGAAGGCTTATTGGCCCATACGAGGCATCTCCTATCCAAACGCCTGGAAATCGAAATGCTTCTGGACGATATCCATAAGCTAGAAGACAACAAAAAAGTCATCACCACTGACACACTTCAAGCTGAACTACTTGCAGAAGCAGGGAAAAAACGAGGAACATATTCATCTACAATCTTAACCCCACGACTCAAAGAAGCAGCGAAACAACTAAAAAATCTGAAAGACGTAACAATAAGAAAAGCCGACAAAACAGCAGCATATGTATTGATTCCTACCCATGAATATATGAACAAAATTAGCGACATCCTAAGTGACGACTCCAAATTTCAACGAATCACGAGGAACCCCGTAGAAGACCTTAAGCGGAAAGTAAACAAAACAATTACAGCAATCAACGCAAAGAACGGTAGTGTGCATTTCAATAAACTTCAAGGCGACTATGGCTTAGGATATGCCTACGGCAATGTTAAGACGCATAAACCAGGTAACCCACTACGCCCTATAATCAGCCAAATACCAACCCCAACTTATCACCTGGCAAAGAAACTCAATGAACTCCTAACTCCATACACTCCAAGTAAGTTTAGTCTACAATCATCAGCAGATTTCCTAGAATTGATCAAATCTACCCAGCCCGATGGAATCATCGCTTCCCTGGACGTTGAATCCCTTTTTACCAACGTCCCAGTCGACACAACCATAGGAATGATACTGGACAGAGTATACAGAGACGAGAGCACCCCCAAATTAGACATACCTGAGCCACACTTGAAAAGTCTTCTCGAAGCATGTACAAAGGAAGCCCCTTTCATCAGTCCACAAGGAGACATGTATTTACAAATAGACGGAGTAGCAATGGGCTCCCCCTTAGGAGTTTTATTTGCTAATTTTTATATGGGAACCATCGAAGATAGGGTCTTCAGTAGCAGACAAAAACCAACTGTATACTGCCGTTATGTAGATGACATATTCGTAATAGTAAAAGACTCAGATGAACTAATTGACCTAAAAAGACACCTAGAGAGAGAGTCAGTACTCCGATTTACACATGAAAATAGTGAAAATAACAGTCTGCCATTCTTGGATGTACTAATAACAAAAACAGGAACCTCTTTAAGCACCAACGTATATACCAAGCCCACCAACATAGGATTATGCCTGAACGGTAGAAGTGAGTGCCCCCAAAGATACAAAGCCAGTGTTCTCAATGCTTATATTCGTCGAGCGCTTACCCACTGCTCTGAATGGAGCAACGTGAGTAGAGAGTTTGAAAGAGTAACTCAGGTATTGGTGAACAACGGATATAGCAACGCGGAAATAAACGCTGCTATAAGAAGACACTTGGACCGTTGGTATAATTCAGAACCTAGAACAGAAACCACAACACCCCCAATAAAATTATATTACAAATCAACCATGCACAGTGAACATATAAAAGAGGAAAGAATAATGAAAGAAATAATCCGTAAAGGAGTAAAAAGCACTACTCCTAACCAAAACATAAACCTGATAATATTCTACAAAACCAAGAAGACTTCCGAACTCCTTATCAAAAACAGCCCGAAGCCGACGGAGAACCCTCTACAGCAGTCAAGCGTTGTATACATGTACACTTGCCCCCACGAAGGATGTAACCTTCAATGTAAGTACATAGGTATGACGTCGACCAAGCTGACGAGGCGTTTGACATGCCATCTTCAATCTGGTGCCCCTAGGAATCACATGAGACAAGCCCATGACATCACTCTAACAAGAGAAATGTTGAACAAGAATACTTGCATAATAGACAAAACCCAAGATTCAAGAAGATTACAAATTCTTGAGGCAATTCACATAAGAATAGAGCGACCTACCATGAACACCCAAATCACGGAACTATTTACTCTACCCACCATGAGAGTAAGGACAAGACAAGAACATATCGATGCCAACACAGAAGACAATGTCCAACATAACAGGCCAATTACACTGGATTAATCTTTGTGTTTGGATAGGAGATGCCTCGTATGGGCCAATAAGCCTTCTGCAGCCCCTATGTTTATCCCTTATGTATCCCCCCATGTTTTCACCTTCATCTGACCTAATGCGGGTATAAAATCAACTAGTATTGTAAGATCTGTTCACTTGAGAATGAACCATGGAGGTTCGAAACGTCGTGCAAATTATACAAATTAGTGTAATACACTCTATAGTAAATCACTTCTTTTCTTCACCTTAAAAGTACGAAAATGAGTTTTGGAGAACTCCTATTTCAATTAAGCCCTGATGCTAAGAAAATAGTTAGAGGGATAGAAGCCCTAAACCAGAAAATAATAAATACAGAATATGCGGTCATATTCAATGAAACATATATATATATATATATATATATATATATATATATATATATATATATATATATATATATATATATGAATGAAAACTCACACCCCAGAAGTGACTCGAACCCATACTCCCAGAAGCAACGCAACTGGTAACTACAGGGCGCCT
The DNA here is from genome assembly GCF_020424385.1 of Procambarus clarkii. Classification (NCBI taxonomy): domain Eukaryota; kingdom Metazoa; phylum Arthropoda; class Malacostraca; order Decapoda; family Cambaridae; genus Procambarus; species Procambarus clarkii. The sequence goes on from NC_059617.1 coordinate 427,329, forward strand.
TAATCCGCTTGACCATCACGGCCGTCAAAAGGAAGTGATAGCCGAGGCTATTTGAGCCACTTCCCCGACGGCAACTCGGATGGTAATCTTGGGCATAGCATTTCACCAAATCACCTCATTCTTTGGGGCACACGTGAGGAACACAAATGCGAACAAGCCTGAATGGTCCCCAGGACTATATGCGAATGAAAACTCACACCCCAGAAGTGACTCGAACCCATACTCCCAGAAGCAACGCAACTGGTAACTACAGGGCGCCTTAATCCGCTTGACCATCACGGCCGTCAAAAGGAAGTGATAGCCGAGGCTATTTGAGCCACTTCCCCGACGGCAACTCGGATGGTAATCTTGGGCATAGCATTTCACCAAATCACCTCATTCTTTGGGGCACACGTGAGGAACACAAATGCGAACAAGCCTGAATGGTCCCCAGGACTATATGCGAATGAAAACTCACACCCAGAAGTGACTCGAACCCATACTCCCAGAAGCAACGCAACTGGTAACTACAGGGCGCCTTAATCCGCTTGACCATCACGGCCGTCAAAAGGAAGTGATAGCCGAGGCTATTTGAGCCACTTCCCCGACGGCAACTCGGATGGTAATCTTGGGCATAGCATTTCACCAAATCACCTCATTCTTTGGGGCACACGTGAGGAACACAAATGCGAACAAGCCTGAATGGTCCCCAGGACTATATGCGAATGAAAACTCACACCCCAGAAGTGACTCGAACCCATACTCCCAGAAGCAACGCAACTGGTAACTACAGGGCGCCTTAATCCGCTTGACCATCACGGCCGTCAAAAGGAAGTGATAGCCGAGGCTATTTGAGCCACTTCCCCGACGGCAACTCGGATGGTAATCTTGGGCATAGCATTTCACCAAATCACCTCATTCTTTGGGGCACACGTGAGGAACACAAATGCGAACAAGCCTGAATGGTCCCCAGGACTATATGCGAATGAAAACTCACACCCCAGAAGTGACTCGAACCCATACTCCCAGAAGCAACGCAACTGGTAACTACAGGGCGCCTTAATCCGCTTGACCATCACGGCCGTCAAAAGGAAGTGATAGCCGAGGCTATTTGAGCCACTTCCCCGACGGCCGTGATGGTCAAGCGGATTAAGGCGCCCTGTAGTTACCAGTTGCGTTGCTTCTGGGAGTATGGGTTCGAGTCACTTCTGGGGTGTGAGTTTTCATTCGCATATAGTCCTGGGGACCATTCAGGCTTGTTCGCATTTGTGTTCCTCACGTGTGCCCCAAAGAATGAGGTGATTTGGTGAAATGCTATGCCCAAGATTACCATCCGAGTTGCCGTCGGGGAAGTGGCTCAAATAGCCTCGGCTATCACTTCCTTTTGACGGCCGTGATGGTCAAGCGGATTAAGGCGCCCTGTAGTTACCAGTTGCGTTGCTTCTGGGAGTATGGGTTCGAGTCACTTCTGGGGTGTGAGTTTTCATTCGCATATAGTCCTGGGGACCATTCAGGCTTGTTCGCATTTGTGTTCCTCACGTGTGCCCCAAAGAATGAGGTGATTGGTGAAATGCTATGCCCAAGATTACCATCCGAGTTGCCGTCGGGGAAGTGGCTCAAATAGCCTCGGCTATCACTTCCTTTTGACGGCCGTGATGGTCAAGCGGATTAAGGCGCCCTGTAGTTACCAGTTGCGTTGCTTCTGGGAGTATGGGTTCGAGTCACTTGTGGGGTGTGAGTTTTCATTCGCATATAGTCCTGGGGACCATTCAGGCTTGTTCGCATATATATATATATATATATATATATATATATATATATATATATATATATATATATATATATATATATATATATATATATATATGTCGTACCTAGTAGCCAGAACGCACTTCTCAGCCTACTATGCAAGGCCCGATTTGCCTAATAAGCCAAGTTTTCATGAATTAATTGTTTTTCGACTACCTAACCTACCTAACCTAACCTAACCTAACTTTTTCGGCTACCTATCATAACCTAACCTATAAAGATAGGTTAGGTTAGGTTAGGTGGGGTTGGTTAGGTTTGGTCATATATCTACGTTAATTTTAACTCCAATAAAAAAAATTTGACCTCATACATAATGAAATGGGTAGCTTTATCATTTCATAAGAAAAAAATTAGAGAAAATATATTAATTCAGGAAAACTTGGCTTATTAGGCAAATCGGGCCTTGCATAGTAGGCTGAGAAGTGCGTTCTGGCTACTAGGTACGACATATATATATATATATATATATATATATATATATATATATATATATATATATATATATATATATATATATATATTTACCTTGTTACCAGTATGTAAGAAGAGGATTATTTGTGTTCCAGTCATTGTAACTCTTATCGTTTGAAGACGAGTAATTGACTTTGCTTTTTGTCAAGTCATTGTGGACTCTACTTTAAGTAAAAAGTTTCTAGACTTTGCCATTTGTCATTCCAGTTGGGACTTAGCTTTTCTGAAAGCTAAGTGACATTTCACTGTGTTACTGATGTTCACACTAAGACATCCCCCCCCACCCCCTCACCAATCACGTGATCTTGGCTAAGTAACAGCTGCTATGACTTGTGCTTCGTGTTAAGCTACTTCATCGTTACTTGGTTTACAGTATGTGTATATATGTATATGTATGTGTATATATGTGTAAATATGTATATGTATGTGTATATATGTGTAAATATGTATATGTATGTGTATATACAGTATGTGTATAGAATATGTGTATAGGGATTTGTATATATATAGTAAAGTGGGACATACCCCAAGTTCGCCGCAGTAAACTGGTGGAGTTTACTTAGACTGTCACTCTACTCTAGACATATTGCACCTGAGAGAGAGCTACACTCGTGGTGTCCCGTCTCCCCAGCACTCTTTGTCGTATAATTCTTTGAAATTACTGATGGTCTTGGCCTCCATCACCTTCTCACCTAACTTGTTCCAACCGTCTACCACTCTGTTTGCGAAATACTGTCACTATGACGGTGTGTCCACTCACAGGATGAGTGGCGCTGCCCAATACTGTCACTATGGCGGTGTGTCCACTCACAGGATGAGTGGCGCTGCCCAATACTGTCACTATGGCGGTGTGTCCACTCACAGGATTAGTGGCGCTGCCCAATACTGTCACTATGGCGGTGTGTCCACTCACAGGATGAGTGACGCTGCCCAATACTGTCACTATGGCGGTGTGTCCACTCACAGGATGAGTGGCGCTGCCCAATACTGTCACTATGGCGGTGTGTCCACTCACAGGATGAGTGGCGCTGCCCAATACTGTCACTACGGCGGTGTGTCCACTCACAGGATGAATGACGCTGCCCAATAAACTCGCCCCTCGGGGCAAAATTTAAATTTAAAATTTTGTGTGTGGTCTATATTCTCCGATTCCACGTTCCATAACATGACATTTATTCACATTGAATTCCATTTGCCACATGTCGCTCCAAGCACTTATTTTATCCAGATCAATTTGAAGTACAATCGTCTGTGACTCTGTCATTACAAATGATATAAAGAGGCTTCAAGGAGAAATTAGTGAGCCCCCGCAGGATGCAATCGCATTCTAACCTTAAGGGTACGTGTTTACTGGTAAGGGAAGAGAGGCGTCGTGGGCCGAGGTCGACCTCCTCCTGAGGCAGAGGACGAGGGGGAGCTGAGGGACCTCCTGCAGCCAGCACAGTGGCTAAGACTGGAAGAGAAGGCGGCCAATGACATGATGGAATTCATTCCTCATCCCTATAAGAAAAACAACACTGTGGGAGACAATGTTTTCAAGTTGAGGAGTTAAGGAACACGAAAAGGAGGCATGCAAGCAACTCGACAAACGATTTCACATCTTTACAGTAGAACCAACGTGGAGACCAAGGTTGCGAGATGAAAGGCTGAAAGAAACAATGGATTACATTGCAGTCACTCCAGAAGATGTAAGGTAAACACTGAAGGCACTAAACGCATCATACGTCAGTGTCACTAGACTATGCTCCAGTACTTTCTTACCTGCTATCTACAATTTCCATTAAAGCACTCGACACAGGATATCTTCCAGAATTCTCAGAAAAGCAACATTGTTCCAATATTTAAAAAAACGGGGCCAGAAAGGAGGCATTACATTACGAACCATTTGACACTTATTCTGTGTAAAGTGTCAGAGAAAGTGCAGAGGCTGAGAGTGATGGAGCCCTGGCCACGACCAACTGGGCAAGGAAAGAGAAGTATGGATTTATAAAGGGAAAGTCCTGCCCAATAAACTTGACTGATTACTAGGACAGTGGCTACAGTAAGAGAGTAAAGTGAACGCTGCTTACACTATATTTATCTAGTGTCAAAAAAGAATTTGGCGCCGTAAACCAGCCAGGAGAGACAGGCTGGGTTACAAGGAGAGGCAGGCTGGGTTACAAGGAGGAGAGGCAGGCTGTGTTACAAGGAGAGGCAGGCTGTGTTACAAGGAGAGGCAGGCTGGGTTACAAGGAGAGGCAGGCTGGGTTACAAGGAGAGGCAGGCTGGGTTACAAGGAGAGGCAGGCTGGGTTACAAGGAGAGGCAGGCTGTGTTACAAGGAGAGGCAGGCTGTGTTACAAGGAGAGGCAGGCTGGGTTACAAGGAGAGGCAGGCTGTGTTACAAGGAGAGGCAGGCTGGGTTACAAGGAGGAGAGACAGGCTGTGTTACAAGGGGGAGAGGCAGGCTGTGTTACAAGGAGGAGAGACAGGCTGTGTTACAAGGAGGAGAGACAGGCTGTGTTACAAGGGGGAGAGGCAGGCTGTGTTACAAGGAGAGGCAGGCTGGGTTACAAGGAGGAGAGGCAGGCTGTGTTACAAGGAGAGGCAGGCTGGGTTACAAGGAGGAGAGGCAGGCTGGGTTACAAGGAGGAGAGGCAGGCTGGGTTACAAGGGGAGTGGCAGGCTGGGTTACAAGGAGAGGCAGGCTGGGTTACAAGGAGAGGCAGGCTGGGTTACAAGGAGGAGAGCAGGCTGGGTTACAAGGAGGAGAGCAGGCTGGGTTACAAGGAGAGACAGGCTGGGTTACAAGGAGGAGAGACAGGCTGGGTTACAAGGAGGAGAGACAGGCTGGGTTACAAGGAGGAGAGACAGGCTGGGTTACAAGGAGGAGAGACAGGCTGGGTTACAAGGAGGAGAGACAGGCTGGGTTACAAGGAGAGAGACAGGCTGGGTTACAAGGAGGAGAGACAGGCTGGGTTACAAGGAGGAGAGACAGGCTGGGTTACAAGGAGGAGAGACAGGCTGGGTTACAAGGAGGAGAGACAGGCTGGGTTACAAGGAGGAGAGACAGGCTGGGTTACAAGGAGGAGAGACAGGCTGGGTTACAAGGAGGAGAGACAGGCTGGGTTACAAGGAGGAGAGGCAGGCTGGGTTACAAGGAGGAGAGGCAGGCTGGGTTACAAGGAGGAGAGGCAGGCTGGGTTACAAGGGGGAGAGGCAGGCTGGGTTACAAGGAGGAGAGGCAGGCTGGGTTACAAGGAGAGGCAGGCTGGGTTACAAGGAGGAGAGGCAGGCTGGGTTACAAGGAGAGGCAGGCTGGGTTACAAGGAGGAGAGGCAGGCTGGGTTACAAGGAGGAGAGACAGGCTGGGTTACAAGGAGGAGAGACAGGCTGGGTTACAAGGAGGAGAGGCAGGCTGGGTTACAAGGAGGAGAGACAGGCTGGGTTACAAGGAGGAGAGACAGGCTGGGTTACAAGGAGGAGAGACAGGCTGGGTTACAAGGAGGAGAGACAGGCTGGGTTACAAGGAGGAGAGACAGGCTGGGTTACAAGGAGGAGAGACAGGCTGGGTTACAAGGAGGAGAGGCAGGCTGGGTTACAAGGGGGAGAGGCAGGCTGGGTTACAAGGAGGAGAGACAGGCTGGGTTACAAGGAGGAGAGGCAGGATGGGTTACAAGGGGGAGAGGCAGGCTGGGTTACAAGGAGGAGAGACAGGCTGGGTTACAAGGAGGAGAGGCAGGCTGTGTTACAAGGAGAGGCAGGCTGGGTTACAAGGAGAGGCAGCCTGAGTTCGACGGAGAGGCAGGCTGGGTTACAAGGAGGAGAGACAGGCTGGGTTACAAGGAGGAGAGGCAGGCTGGGTTACAAGGGTGAGAGACAGGCTGGGTTACAAGGAGGAGAGGCAGGCTGGGTTATAAGGAGGAGAGACAGGCTGGGTTACAAGGAGATGCAGGCTGGGTTACAAGGAGGAGAGACAGGCTGGGTTACAAGGAGAGGCAGGCTGGGTTACAAGGAGGAGAGGCAGGCTGGGTTACAAGGAGGAGAGACAGGCTGGGTTACAAGGAGGAGAGGCAGGCTGGGTTACAAGGGGGAGAGGCAGGCTGGGTTACAAGGAGGAGAGACAGGCTGGGTTACAAGGAGGAGAGACAGGCTGGGTTACAAGGAGGAGAGACAGGCTGGGTTACAAGGAGGAGAGACAGGCTGGGTTACAAGGAGGAGAGACAGGCTGGGTTACAAGGAGGAGAGACAGGCTGGGTTACAAGGGGGAGAGGCAGGCTGGGTTACAAGGGGGAGAGGCAGGCTGGGTTACAAGGGGGAGAGGCAGGCTGGGTTACAAGGAGGAGAGACAGGCTGGGTTACAAGGAGGAGAGACAGGCTGGGTTACAAGGAGGAGAGGCAGGCTGGGTTACAAGGGGGAGAGGCAGGCTGGGTTACAAGGGGAGAGGGCAGGCTGGGTTACAAGGAGGAGAGGCAGGCTGGGTTACAAGGAGGAGAGACAGGCTGGGTTACAAGGAGGAGAGGCAGGCTGGGTTACAAGGAGGAGAGGCAGGCTGGGTTACAAGGAGGAGAGACAGGCTGGGTTACAAGGAGGAGAGACAGGCTGGGTTACAAGGAGGAGAGACAGGCTGGGTTACAAGGAGGAGAGACAGGCTGGGTTACAAGGAGAGGCAGGCTGGGTTACAAGGAGGAGAGGCAGGCTGGGTTACAAGGAGGAGAGGCAGGCTGGGTTACAAGGAGGAGAGGCAGGCTGGGTTACAAGGAGGAGAGGCAGGCTGGGTTACAAGGAGGAGAGGCAGGCTGGGTTACAAGGAGGAGAGGCAGGCTGGGTTACAAGGAGGAGAGGCAGGCTGGGTTACAAGGAGAGGCAGGCTGGGTTACAAGGAGGAGAGGCAGGCTGTGTTACAAGGAGAGGCAGGCTGGGTTACAAGGAGGAGAGGCAGGCTGGGTTACAAGGAGGAGAGGCAGGCTGGGTTACAAGGAGAGGCAGGCTGGGTTACAAGGAGGAGAGGCAGGCTGGGTTACAAGGAGGAGAGGCAGGCTGGGTTACAAGGAGGAGAGGCAGGCTGTGTTACAAGGAGGAGAGGCAGGCTGGGTTCTGGCAGGCAAACCGCCAGATACAACGATTGAGGAATTCACAGAGCAGATGCACAAAATAGAGAACATACTTGACAACCTAGCAAACCCAGCTCCAGATATTATCTTCCTTGGAGATTTCAATTTACCGAGTCTAAGATGGAGAACGGCAAACACAAATATCATAGCAGGGAATGACCCGGGAAATAACCAACCACAGGTCAGAGAACTTTTGAGATTCTGTGACAAATTCTCGCTCAATCAACAGATTACAGAACCAACTAGGAACGAAAACACACTAGACTTGTTATTCACAAACAATGATGAACTAATCAGGGATATCACAATCTCAGATACTACATACTCAGACCATAAGCTCATTGAAGTGCGAACTAGCATACATAACGGTAGTAGGTCTAAGAGACCCAACAAGCGAGAAGGGGTATTCAATCAATTCAATTTCAACAATAAGAGGATCGACTGGGAAAAAATAAATGTCGACCTTGCAACCATTCAATGGGAGACGGTCTTAAGCGACAAAACTCCCACACAGGGAATAGCTCAACTGACAGCTGAAGCTTACAAGGTGTGCTTGAAGCACGTGCCTGTGAGGAGGGGCAGAAAGAGGACCACTCAAGAAAGAGAACGGAGACGACTGTACAGGAGAAGGAAAAAAGTAACGGAAATGCTTCGGCAGACACAACTATCACAAGCAAGGAAAATAAGCCTAAACAGGGAGATCGAAGAAATAGAACAAACGTTGACGCGATCATATGAGTCTGAGGAAATGGAATTGGAACAGAAAGCTATACAAGAGATAAGGAAAAATCCAAAATATATTTTCAAATACGCAAAATCAAAATCCAAAACCTCGACCAGTATTGGACCGTTAATTACAAATGAAGGTACGTACACAGAGGACAACAAAGAGATTAGTGAAATTCTAAGAAGCCAGTATGAGGCTATGTTTAGCACACCAATAAACAACATGAAAGTTGATGACCCAGACAGCTTCTTTATGAATGACATTCAACCTGCAGATAATATTACGGATATTACCACAAACTCGGAAGACTTTGAAAGAGAAATTGATAATGTGCCCAAGCACTCAGCTCCTGGGCCTGACTCATGGAATTCAATATTCATAAAGAAATGTAAAGTACCAGTAGCGCGAGCGCTCAGTGTAATATGGAGAAAGAGCCTGGATACAGGGGAGATACGAGCAGCACTTAAATCTGCAGATATAGCTCCGTTGCACAAGGGGGGGGAGTAAAGCCTTGGCAAAAAATTATAGGCCAGTTGCATTAACATCACACATAATAAAAGTGTTTGAAAGAGTGATTAGGAATCAAATTTCTAGTTTTATGGAAAACAATGAATTGCACAACCCAGGACAACATGGATTTAGAGCGGGAAGATCCTGTCTGTCACAGCTACTCAACCACTATGACAAAATCACAGAAGCCCTAGAAGAAAAGCAAAATGCAGATTTTGTATACACAGACTTTGCAAAGGCGTTCGACAAATGTGACCATGGGGTGATAGCTCACAAAATGAGGTCAATGGGAATAACTGGAAAAGCAGGACGCTGGAAACTCAATTTCCTGTCGAACAGAACACAAAGAGTAACAGTCAGATAAAATCGAGTCCAAGCGATGTTAAAAGCTCTGTACCTCAAGGTACAGTCCTTGCACCGCTACTGTTCCTTATTCTCATATCTGATATAGACAAAAATACATGTCACAGCTTCGTGTCATCCTTTGCAGATGACACAAAAATCAGCATGAAAATTACCTCTGCTGAAGACATTGAAAAACTACAAGCAGATGTCAACAAAGTTTTCGATTGGGCAGCAGAAAATAACATGATGTTTAACAGTGATAAATTTCAGGTACTCAGGTACGGCAAAAATGAGGATCTGAAACATAATACAGGGTACAAAACACAATCGAATCTTCCCATAGTAGATAAACAGCATGTCAAGGATTTGGGAATAATGATGTCCGGCGATCTAACGTTTAGAGAGCATAACCAAGCAAATATTGCGTCAGCCAGAAAAATGATCGGACGGATTACGAGAACTTTCAAATCCAGGGATCCCATCACAATGGTTGTACTCTTCAAGTCACTTGTGTTGTCCCGTCTCGAGTACTGCTCAGTACTCACTTCCCCCTTCAAAGCAGGAGAGATTGCTGAAATAGAGGGAATACAGAGAACATATACGGCACGCATAGACGAGATAAAACACCTAAATTATTGGGATCGTCTCAAAGCTCTCCAAATGTACTCTCTAGAAAGGAGACGAGATACCAAATAATATACACATGGAAAATACTGGAGGGTCAGGTCCCAAATCTACACAGTAAAATAACAACGTACTGGAGTGAACGATATGGAAGAAAATGCAAGATTGAACCTGTGAAGAGCAGAGGTGCCATAGGCACAATCAGAGAACACTGTATAAACATCAGAGGTCCGCGGTTGTTCAACGTCCTCCCAGCGACTATAAGAAATATTGCCGGAACAATCGTGGACTTCTTCAAGAGAAAACTGGACGGTTTTCTAAGAGACGTTCAGGATCAGCCGGGCTGTGGTGGGTACGTGGCCCTGCGGGCCGCTCCAAGCAACAGCCTGGTGGACCAAACTCTCACAAGTCGAGCCTGGCCTCGGGCCGGGCTTGGGGAGTAGAAGAACTCCCAGAACCCCATCAACCAGGTATCAACCAGGATTACAAGGAGGAGAGGCAGGCTGGGTTACAAGGAGGAGAGGCAGGCTAGTAGGCAGACCAAGATGCTATCATTCTAGATCTAGAACCAGACCTCATTCCCCGTTGACATTGCTAGGTAAGTACTCGTAGGTAAGTGTGCACACACACACACACACACACACACACACACACACACACACACACACACACATACACACACACACATACACACACACACACACACACACACAAACAAATGGAGGGAAAAAATTATAGTCGCAGTCATATATAATCCACCACCAAATGACAGAAGACCTAGACAGGAATATGATAGAAACAACATGGCCACCATTAACATAATAGAAAGAGCAGCTTCTGTTGCTAGCAGGAATGGATCTGGGCTACTAATTATGGGAGACTTCAACCATGGGAAGATAGATTGGAAGAACAGAGACCCGCATGGAGGACCAGAAACATGGAGAGCTAAGCTGCTGGACGTGGCAACAAGAAACTTTCTAAGCCAGCACACCAAAGAGCCAACAAGAATGAGAGGAGAAGATGAACCAGCAATGCTTGATTTGATATTTACCCTAAATGAATGGGATATAAGGGAAGTTAAGATGGAAGCGCCCTTGGGAATGAGTGACCAGTGTATTGAACTTTGAGTACCTGGTAGAGCTAGGACTTATCTCCCCCCAAAAAGAACTAGGAATCAAAAGGCTGGCATACCGAAAGGGGAATTATGAACAGATGAGAAGTTTCCTAAGTGAAATACCTTGGGACACAGACCTCAGAGACAAGTCTGTACAGGGTATGATGGACTATGTTACCCAAAAGTGTCAGGAGGCAGTAAACAGGTTCATCCCGGCCCAAAGGGAAAAATCCGAGAAGCAACAAAAGAATCCATGGTATAATAGGGCATGTATGGAAGCGAAGAAACTGAACAAAAAGGCGTGGAGGAACTTCCGGAATAACAGAACACCAGAAAGCAGGGAGAGATACCAGAGAACCAGGAATGAGTACGTCAGGGTGAGAAGAGAAGCAGAGAAAATTTTTGAAAATGATATAGCAAACAAAGCCAAGACCGAACCAAAGCTACTCCACAGTCACATCAGAAGGAAAACAACAGTGAAAGAACAGGTATTGAAACTTAGAACAGGCGAGGACAGGTATACAGAGAATGACAGAGAGGTGTGTGAGGAACTCAACAAGAGGTTCCAGGAGGTCTTCACAATAGAACAGGGTGAGGTCACTGTGCTAGGAGAAAGGGAGGTAAACCAGGCGGCCTTGGAGGAGTTCGAAATTACGAGAGAGGAGGTCAAGAGACACCTGCTGGATCTGGATGTTAGAAAGGCGGTTGGTCCAGATGGGATCTCACCATGGGTACTGAAAGAGTGTGCAGAGGCACTTTGCTTGCCACTCTCCATAGTGTATAGTAAATCACTAGAGACGGGAGACCTACCAGAAATATGGAAGACGGCGAATGTGGTCCCAATATACAAAAAGGGCGACAGACAAGAGGCACTGAACTACAGGCCAGTGTCCTTGACTTGTATACCATGCAAGGTGATGGAGAAGATCGTGAGAAAAAACCTGGTAACACATCTGGAGAGAAGGGACTTCATGACAAATCGCCAACATGGATTCAGGGAGGGTAAATCTTGCCTTACAGGCTTGATAGAATTCTACGATCAGGTGACACAGATTAAGCAAGAAAGAGAGGGCTGGGCGGACTGCATTTTCTTGGATTGTCGGAAAGCCTTTGACACAGTACCGCATAAGAGGCTGGTACATAAGCTGGAGAGACAGGCAGGTGTAGCTGGTAAGGTGCTCCAGTGGATAAGGGAGTATCTAAGCAATAGGAAGCAGAGAGTTACGGTGAGGGGTGAGACCTCCGATTGGCGTGAAGTCACCAGTGGAGTCCCACAGGGCTCTGTACTCGGTCCTATCTTGTTTCTGATATATGTAAATGATCTCCCGGAGGGTATCGATTCATTTCTCTCAATGTTTGCGGACGATGCTAAAATTATGAGAAGGATTAAAACAGAAGAGGACTGTTTGAGGCTTCAAGAAGACCTAGACAAGCTGAAGGAATGGTCGAACAAATGGTTGTTAGAGTTTAACCCAACCAAATGTAATGTAATGAAGATAGGTGTAGGGAGCAGGAGGCCATATACAAGGTATCATCTGGGAGAGGAAATTCTTCAGGAGTCAGAGAAGGAAAAAGACTTGGGGGTTGATATCACGCCAGACCTGTCTCCTGCAGCACATATCAAGCGGATAACATCAGCGGCATATGCCAGGCTGGCCAACATACGAACGGCATTCAGAAACTTGTGTAAAGAATCATTCAGAACTTTGTATACCACATATGTCAGGCCAATCCTGGAGTATGCAGCCCCAGCATGGAGTCCATATCTAGTCAAGGATAAGACTAAACTGGAAAAGGTTCAAAGGTTTGCCACCAGACTAGTACCCGAGCTGAGAGGTATGAGCTACGAGGAGAGACTACGGGAATTAAACCTCACTTCGCTGGAAGACAGAAGAGTTAGGGGGGACATGATCACCACATTCAAGATTCTGAAGGGGATTGATAGGGTAGATAAAGACAGTCTATTTAACACAAGGGGACACAGGTGGAAACTGAGTGCCCAAATGAGCCACAGAGATATTAGAAAGAACTTTTTTAGTGTCAGAGTGGTTGA
>NC_059617.1:445053-502553 GCF_020424385.1 Procambarus clarkii
AACCTATAAAATCCTCAGAGGAATCGACCGGGTAAACAAGGATAAACTATTCAACACGGGTGGGACACGAACAAGGGGACACAGGTGGAAACTGAGTACCCACATGAGCCACAGAGACGTTAGAAGGAACTTTTTCAGTGAGAGTAGTTAACAGGTGGAATGCATTAGGCAGTGATGTGGTGGAGGCTGACTCCATACACAGTTTACAATGTAGATATGATAGAGCCCAGTAGGCTCAGGAATCTGTACACCAGTTGATTGACAGTTGAGAGGCGGGACCAAAGAGCCAAAGCTCAACCCCCTCTAGCACAAATAGGCGAGTACAAATAGGTGAGTACACATAAATAAGTTAGTAGTTAGTAACAGTTGATTGATTGACAGTTGATAGGCTGGCCGAAAGAACAGAGCTCAACCCCCGCAAGAACCACTAGGTAAATATAACTAGGTGAATACACAGGGTTGCTTGCGAGAGTTGAGTTTCAGCTCTTTGGTCCCGCCTCAACCTTAGATCGACTGGTGTATAAATTCCAGAACGCGTTGGTTTCAGTCAATATCTAAATTCATTTATAATCACGTCAATTTAAAATGGAATATCTTTCAAAGGCGGAAGGTCAGACGTTTAGGGGGGTTACCTCCACTCAGTTTTGTACGATTATTACTGTTGGGTACGTGCCCAACATGGATGGGTCTGGATTGGAATCAATGAAAAGATTCGAATCGGAATTATTGTTATTATTATTAGTATTATTATTCCATATTGTAAAGCATTAATGCAGTGATCACGCCCAAATTAGGAGATGTAAACATAATAATGTTGGTTAATTATCTGTCATAGACATGATCACGGCATGACTGATGGACTACACGCCGGCACAAAGCTCCCGCTCACAATGAGGACAAAAAGTCCCTCAGATCCTGCCGTAATCACCTGTATTTTCGTCTCAATTGCCAGAAAATGACGCCAGGATCCCGTCCAGCTTCCTTGTTGTGGGCGTGTTAACCACGGTGAGGGGGGGTGAGGGGGGGGTGAGGGGGTGGGGGGGGTAGGGGTGAGGGGGGATGAGGGGGGGGAGGCAGGGAATTCAGCGCTCATCGGGCCAAAGATCAAACTTTCATGTTCGGGCTGGCTGACCCCAAGTCCGGGCTGGCTGACCCCAAGTCCTGGCTGCCTGACCCCAAGTCGTGGCTGCCTGACGCCAAGTCGTGGCTGCCTGACGCCAAGTCCGGGCTGCCTGACGCCAAGTCCGGGCTGGCTGACGCCAAGTCCGGGCTGGCTGACCCCAAGTCCGGGCTGGCTGACCCCCAAGTCCGGGCTGGCTGACCCCAAGTCCGGGCTGGCTGACCCCCAAGTCCGGGCTGGCTGACCCCCAAGTCCGGGCTGGCTGACCCCCCCAGTCCGGGCTGGCTGACCCCCAAGTCCGGGCTGGCTGACCCCCAAGTCCGGGCTGGCTGACCCCCAAGTCCAGGCTGGCTGACCCCCAAGTCCAGGCTGGCTGACCCCCAAGTCCAGGCTGGCTGACCCCCAAGTCCGGGCTGGCTGACCCCAAGTCGTGGCTGCCTGACACCAAGTCGTGGCTGTCTGACGCCAAGTCCGGGCTGCCTGACGCCAAGTCCGGGCTGGCTGACGCCAAGTCCGGGCTGGCTGACCCCAAGTCCAGGCTGGTTGACCCCCAAGTCCGGGCTGGCTGACCCCCAAGTCCGGGCTGCCTGACCCCAAGTCCGGACTGCCTGAAACGGCAATGTCCCTTATCGTCCCCTCCCCCCTCAACCCGTGTTTGTCCACGCCCCACTCGACCCCTCCTAACCCCCAGAACCCCCCACCCCCACCCCCCTCCCTCCTTGTTAGCACGGGGCCTGTTTGGCTGTCCTGGAGATCTGAGAGAATTGGGAATCAGCGCTGACAAACAGAGAACCAGCCCCCCCCCCGCCCCCCTCCTCCGTTGCCTCTATTTGGCTGCCTCAACTAAGCCAACTGTAGAGCGCACCCAACCACCCTCAGTGACTGAGATTAATAGTAATTAGCAGAAGTAATGGTGGTAGTTGGAGACTAACAACTGGTGGTGGTAGTATAGCCGGGTGGTTGGTGTGTGGGTGTAGACTAAACTGCCCAATGGTGCTGTTGCCCTTACAACCAGCACAGATGGTGGTGGAATCTTTGTCCGACTTTGTGAAATTTGTGTATTTATGTCTGTAGGTAAGATTAGCATTTTAAAATCACTACAATCACCTTCTGTGGTTGATTGTTCAATAAACCCCTGAACTATATGTTTAACACATCTCTCACCGTCCATGGAGGACAGAAGAATATGTATATATGCTGGTTAGCACTGTAACTGTCCGGCCACGTCTGTGGTAGAAAATAATAGAAAACAAATACACCGCGGCCAGCACTATACGTCACAGAGTGCAGTATCGTGCATATTGAGAACATTACCTCGCTGCGGATGGTAAGATTTACCTCACTACCACCTACCGAGACGCTCCCGGCTAAACTGGGTCCAACTGTTAAGAATTTGCGCACTGTCAGTCCTCCTGGCCTCAGGGCTCGAACCCAAACCGAATCAGTGGCGTGGCGAGTGTGTCACCACTACGCCACCACCTTTGACAGTACAGGTGGTATTAATAACTAAGTGTGCCCAAATGTTTAGTGGTGAGAATGAGAGCTCTCACAATACGCAGGGAAAGTTCCAGTCACTTTATTGTGAATCTTCTTGAGGTTATCGTGAGATGATTTCGGGGTTTAGCATCCAAGCGGCCCGGTCTTCGACCAGGCCTCCTTTTAGTTACACCCCCCCCCCTCCCTAGGAAGCAGCCTATAGCAGCTGTCTAACTCCCAGGTACCTATTTACTGCTAGGTGAGCATCAGGGTTTCCACCTCTGCTAGAGATCAAACCTGGAACCCTAGGACTACGAACCCTGAGCGGTGTCCCCTGAGCCGTCAGGCCGCCCACCTGTCAGTGTAGAGTGTACTGGTGGGCGCCATTTTGGCCTGACGGGGGAGAGAGGGAAAGAATCTCGCAGAAAGAATTAGAGTTACAGTTCGTTACTGTTTACATGTGAGCCAATTTGCTGCGGTCTCTCCTTCCCTTGTTGCCCCACATTTTTGCTCCGCATTTTAGTCGTGTGCGGCTATCATTTTATCTCACATTTCTCGCCTCATTTCTCATCCTCCACAAGTTGATGGCTGCATTTCTCAACATTCGGAAGTTGATGGTTGCATTTCTCAACATTCAGAAGTTGATGGTTGCATTTCTCAACATTCGGAAGTTGATGGTTGCATTTCTCAACATTCAGAAGTTGATGGTTGCATTTCTCAACATTCAGAAGTTGATGGCTGCATTTCTCAACATTCAGAAGTTGATGGCTGCATTTCTCAACATTCAGAAGTTGATGGCTGCATTTCTCAACATTCAGAAGTTGATGGTTGCATGTCTCAACATGTGAAAGTTGAATGTTGCATTTAACCACTCTCGGTTAATTAGATTAACGGTTGATAATGTTAGCGTTAATATGCTTCCCAACAGCACACAAATGCTACCACCACCAGTCCACAATACAACACACGACTCCTTATTATACAACCCCCCCCCATCAAGGCCTATAACCAAAGCCACTTACAAACTGCCTCTTACCCCTTACCTTTCCTAACCCTTGTGTGAGAAGATGCCTTACCTTGAGCTGAGAGGAGCATGATGAGGAAGCCACAGGCTAGAGGCAGCATCATGAACCAGCCTCGCGTCCTGCCTCACTTTCCTCACATCAATCCTGTAGAGGAGAGAGAGATAGAGACAGTATGAGAGAGAGAGAGAGAGAGACTCTTTGATGATTTCTCTTAACTTGGATTTATTTTTCAACACAGATCTCTGATGCTGTGATGATGAGTTACTTGTTGATGATGATGTGAGGGTGGACAGTGCTAGGCAGCCCAAGAGAGCACACTTATCAGGGGGAAGCGCCAAGCCATTACGACTATATAGCACTGGGAAGGGGGTCAGGATAGGGACTTGGGATGGGACGGAGGGAAAGGAAAGGGGCCTATCTACTTATGGACGGTCGGAGGATTGAACGGCGACCTGCATGACGCGAGGATGTCACGGGCATCGTCACAGATGACTGTGACAATGGTCGTCACAAGGCTGGAGAGAACACTGTGAATGAGAACACGAATCTCGAAGTTATCTTGAGATGATTTCGGGGCATATCGTCCCCGCGGCCCGGTCCTCGACCAGGCCTCCTGTTTGTTACACACTCCCAGGAAGGAGCCCGTAGCAGCTGTCTAACTCCCAGGTACCTATTTACTGCTAGGTAACAGGGGCATCAAGGTGAAAGAAACTTTGCCCATTTGTCTTCGCCTCCACCGGGGATCGAACCTGGAACCTCAGGACTACGAATCCGAAGCGCTGTCCACTCAGCCGTCAGGCGCCCTTCACACGTCTCACAACAACAAATATTAACAAGAAAAAAGTCTACAAAAGTCAGAAAAAGTCGTTGTCTGTGTGAAGACGGAAATTGTAAACGTCTTAATCCCATTTATTATGGCGCATGTGATTTATAATAAATATAGAGATACTATATCAATCTATAGAGTTGGACATGTCTGTTTCTGCGAGTTTGGAAGTCAGAGGATTGGGGCCAGCCTAACCCAGCTATGCACCCTGATTCCTGTGGGGTACGTGCCTAACATGCTCAGATCGGGGTCGGGATATATATATATATATATATAAGGCACAACTCTCCTAAACACGAGAGTGAAGTATAGAACTTTAGAACACTTTCCCACCAGGAGACTCGAACCCTAGCAAGCACAGAAGCCTTCCAGCAACTGGCATAACAGGTACTAACGTACCTGTTATGCCAGTTGCTGGAAGGCTTCTGTGCTGGCTAGGGTTCGAGTCTCCTGGTGGGAAAGTGTTCTAAAGTTCTATACTTCACTCTCGTGTTTAGGAGAGTTGTGCCTTAAGCATAGACACTGTGTCTTCCCATATTAACAGGGACTTGATGAAATTAACGTCTAAATGACCCCTCACTTGCTCTAGTGCTCTTGGGAGGTGGTGATCTTTGGTGTATTTAAATACTCTGAAATTACCATCTCTTTTAAGGGTCTGAGCGGGTGGTGGAGCGGGTTAAGGCGTACCTGTTATGCCAGTTGCTGGAAGGCTTCTGTGCTGGCTAGGGTTCGAGTCTCCTGGTGGGAAAGTGTTCTAAAGTTATATATATATATATATATATATATATATATATATATATATATATATATATGTCGTACCTAGTAGCCAGAACGCACTTCTCAGCTTACTATGCATGGCCTGATTTGCCTAATAAGCCAAGTTTTCATGAATTAATTGTTTTTTGACTATCTAACCTACCTAACCTAACCTAACTTTTTCGGTTACCTAACCTAACCTAACCTATAAAGATAGGTTAGGTTAGGTAGGGTTGGTTAGGTTCGGTCATATATCTACGTTAATTTTAACTGCAATACAAAAAAATTGACCTCATACATAATGAAATTGGTTGCTTTATCATTTCATAAGAAAAAAATTAGAGAAAATATATTAATTCAGGAAAACTTAGCTTACTAGGCAAATCGGGCCTTGCATAGTAGGCTGAGAAGTGCGTTCTGGCTACTAGGTACGACATATTATATATATATATATATATATATAAATTTGCAGGAGGAATGGTCTAAGGTATGGAACATCACAGGCCAGTTGGGGTAGGCCTAAGTTATATGCTTCAAAAATAATACAGCATTTATAAACCTGCCCCCCCCCCCCTCAATCATTTTTTATGAAGCCAACTTTGATATTTACTGTTCGATTACCATAGAGTTTTAAGCAAGTGTAACCCGAAGTTTATGTAACCCACAGAGACCCATAGTTTCTGAACGTTGTAAAAGGCTGGGAGGAGACCCGGGTGCAGCCGGATACACCTCTTTAATATATATATATATAAATGGAAATGGTTATTGGTGGTTAGAGAGAAGGGAAGGGGGAAGTGAAGGGAATGTTGGAGATGGGAGAGAAGAGGGGCAGGAAGGGGAGAGAGGGAAGAGGTGTGGAGAGAGACACACTATCCCAGGCACCGTTAGGTATACCTCCTAGTACACAGATATACTAGCACCCTCCTAGTACACAGATACATTAGCACCCTCCTAGTACACAGATACACTAGCACCCTCCTAGTACACAGATATACTAGCACCTTCCTAGTACACAGATATACTAGCACCCTCCTTGTACACAGATATACTAGCACCCTCCTAGTACACAGATATACTAGCACCCTCCTAGTACACAGATATACTAGCACCTTCCTAGTACACAGATATACTAGCACCCTCCTAGTACACAGATATACTAGCACCCTCCTAGTACACATACACTAGCACCTTCCTAGTACACAGATATACTAGCACCTTCCTAGTACGCAGATATACTAGCACCCTCCTAGTACACAGATATACTAGCACCCTCCTAGTACACAGATATACTAGCACCCTCCTAGTACACAGATATACTAGCACCTTCCTAGTACACAGATATACTAGCACCCTCCTAGTACACAGATATACTAGCACCCTCCTAGTACACAGATACACTAGCACCTTCCTAGTACACAGATATACTAGCACCCTCCTAGTACACAGATACACTAGCACCCTCCTAGTACACAGATACACTAGTACCCTCCTTGTACACAGATATACTAGCACCCTAATAGTACACAGATATACTAGCACCCTCCTAGTACACAGATACACTAGCACCTTCCTAGTACACAGATATACTAGCACCCTCCTAGTACACAGATACACTAGCACCCTCCTAGTACACAGATACACTAGTACCCTCCTAGTACACAGATATACTAGCACCCTAATAGTACACAGATATACTAGCACCCTCCTAGTACACAGATACACTAGCACCTTCCTAGTACACACATACACTAGCACTCTCCTAGTACACAGATACACTAGCACCCTCCTAGTACACAGATACACTAGCACCTTCCTAGTACACAGATATACTAGCACCTTCCTAGTACACAGATATACTAGCACCTTCCTAGTACACAGATACACTAGTACCCTCCTAGTACACAGATATACTAGCACCTTCCTAGTACACAGATATACTAGCACCCTCCTAGTACACAGATACACTAGCACCTTCCTAGTACACAGATATACTAGCACCCTCCTAGTACACAGATACACTAGTACCCTCCTAGTACACAGATATACTAGCACCTTCCTAGTACACAGATATACTAGCACCTTCCTAGTACACACATACACTAGCACTCTCCTAGTACACAGATACACTAGCACCCTCCTAGTACACAGATATACTAGCACCCTCCTAGTACACAGATATACTAGCACCTTCCTAGTACACAGATACACTAGCACCCTCCTAGTACACAGATATACTAGCACCTTCCTAGTACACAGATATATTAGCACCCTCCTAGTACACGGATATACTAGCAACTTCCTAGTACACAGATATACTAGCACCTTCCTAGTACACAGATACACTAGCACCCTCCTAGTACACAGATACACTAGTACCCTCCTAGTACACAGATATACTAGCACCTTCCTAGTACACAGATATACTAGCACCTTCCTAGTACACAGATATACTAGCACCCTCCTAGTACATATATACTAGCACCTTCCTAGTACACATATATACTAGCACCTTCCTAGTACACAGATATACTAGCACCTTCCTAGTACACAGATATACTAGCACCCTCCTAGTACATATATACTAGCACCTTCCTAGTACACAGATATACTAGCACCCTCCTAGTACACAGATATACTAGCACCCTCCTAGTACACAGATATACTAGCACCCTCCTAGTACACAGATATACTAGCACCCTCCTAGTACACAGATTTACTAGCACCCTCCTAGTACACAGATATACTAGCACCCTCCTTGTACATATATACTAGCACCTTCCTAGTACACAGATATACTAGCACCCTCCTAGTACACAGATACACTAGTACCCTCCTAGTACACAGATATACTAGCACCCTCCTAGTACATAGATATACTAGCACCCTCCTAGTACACAGATATACTAGCACCCTCCTAGTACACAGATACACTAGCACCCTCCTAGTACACAGATATACTAGCACCCTCCTAGTACACAGATATACTAGCACCCTCCTAGTACACAGATATACTAGCACTCTCCTAGTACACAGATATACTAGCACCTTCCTAGTACACAGATATACTAGCACCTTCCTAGTACACAGATATACTAGCACCTTCCTAGTACACACATACACTAGCACTCTCCTAGTACACAGATATACTAGCACCCTCCTAGTACACAGATACACTAGCACCTTCCTAGTACACAGATATACTAGCACCTTCCTAGTACGCAGATATACTAGCACCCTCCTAGTACACAGATATACTAGCACCCTCCTAGTACACAGATATACTAGCACCCTCCTAGTACACAGATATACTAGCACCTTCCTAGTACACAGATATACTAGCACCCTCCTAGTACACAGATATACTAGCACCCTCCTAGTACACAGATACACTAGCACCTTCCTAGTACACAGATATACTAGCACCCTCCTAGTACACAGATACACTAGCACCCTCCTAGTACACAGATACACTAGTACCCTCCTAGTACACAGATATACTAGCACCCTAATAGTACACAGATATACTAGCACCCTCCTAGTACACAGATACACTAGCACCTTCCTAGTACACAGATATACTAGCACCCTCCTAGTACACAGATACACTAGCACCCTCCTAGTACACAGATATACTAGTACCCTCCTAGTACACAGATATACTAGCACCCTAATAGTACACAGATATACTAGCACCCTCCTAGTACACAGATACACTAGCACCTTCCTAGTACACACATACACTAGCACTCTCCTAGTACACAGATACACTAGCACCCTCCTAGTACACAGATACACTAGCACCTTCCTAGTACACAGATATACTAGCACCTTCCTAGTACACAGATATACTAGCACCTTCCTAGTACACAGATATACTAGCACCCTCCTAGTACACAGATACACTAGCACCTTCCTAGTACACAGATATACTAGCACCCTCCTAGTACACAGATACACTAGTACCCTCCTAGTACACAGATATACTAGCACCTTCCTAGTACACAGATATACTAGCACCTTCCTAGTACACACATACACTAGCACTCTCCTAGTACACAGATACACTAGCACCCTCCTAGTACACAGATATACTAGCACCCTCCTAGTACACAGATATACTAGCACCTTCCTAGTACACAGATACACTAGCACCCTCCTAGTACACAGATATACTAGCACCTTCCTAGTACACAGATATATTAGCACCCTCCTAGTACACGGATATACTAGCACCTTCCTAGTACACAGATATACTAGCACCTTCCTAGTACACAGATACACTAGCACCCTCCTAGTACACAGATACACTAGTACCCTCCTAGTACACAGATATACTAGCACCTTCCTAGTACACAGATATACTAGCACCTTCCTAGTACACAGATATACTAGCACCCTCCTAGTACATATATACTAGCACCTTCCTAGTACACATATATACTAGCACCTTCCTAGTACACAGATATACTAGCACCTTCCTAGTACACAGATATACTAGCACCCTCCTAGTACATATATACTAGCACCTTCCTAGTACACAGATATACTAGCACCCTCCTAGTACACAGATATACTAGCACCCTCCTAGTACACAGATATACTAGCACCCTCCTAGTACACAGATATACTAGCACCCTCCTAGTACACAGATATACTAGCACCCTCCTAGTACACAGATATACTAGCACCCTCCTTGTACATATATACTAGCACCCTCCTAGTACACAGATACACTAGTACCCTCCTAGTACACAGATATACTAGCACCCTCCTAGTACATAGATATACTAGCACCCTCCTAGTACACAGATATACTAGCACCCTCCTAGTACACAGATACACTAGCACCCTCCTAGTACACAGATATACTAGCACCTTCCTAGTACACAGATATACTAGCACCCTCCTAGTACACAGATATACTAGCACTCTCCTAGTACACAGATATACTAGCACCTTCCTAGTACACAGATATACTAGCACCTTTCTAGTACACAGATATACTAGCACCTTCCTAGTACACACATACACTAGCACTCTCCTAGTACACAGATACACTAGCACCCTCCTAGTACACAGATACACTAGTACCCTCCTAGTACACAGATACACTAGTACCCTCCTAGTACACAGATATACTAGCACCTTCCTAGTACACAGATATACTAGCACCTTCCTAGTACACAGATATACTAGCACCTTCCTAGTACACAGATATACTAGCACCTTCCTAGTACACAGATATACTAGCACCTTCCTAGTACACAGATATACTAGCACCTTCCTAGTACACAAATACACTAGCACCCTCCTAGTACATATATACTAGCACCTTCCTAGTACACAGATACACTAGTACCCTCCTAGTACACAGATATACTAGCACCCTCCTAGTACACAGATATACTAGCACCCTCCTAGTACACAGATATACTAGCACCTTCCTAGTACACAGATATACTAGCACCCTCCTAGTACACAGATATACTAGCACCCTCCTAGTACACAGATATACTAGCACCCTCCTAGTACACAGATATACTAGCACCCTCCTAGTACACAGATATACTAGCACCTTCCTAGTACACAGATACACTAGCACCCTCCTAGTACATATATACTAGCACCTTCCTAGTACACAGATATACTAGCACCTTCCTAGTACACAGATATACTAGCACCCTCCTAGTACACAGATATACTAGCACCCTCCTAGTACACAGATATACTAGCACCCTCCTAGTACACAGATATACTAGCACCCTCCTAGTACACAGATATACTAGCACCCTCCTAGTACACAGATATACTAGCACCTTCCTAGTACACAGATATACTAGCACCCTCCTAGTACACAGATATACTAGCACCTTCCTAGTACACAGATATACTAGCACCCTCCTAGTACACAGATATACTAGCACCTTCCTAGTACACAGATATACTAGCACCCTCCTAGTACACAGATATACTAGCACCTTCCTAGTACACAGATATACTAGCACCCTCCTAGTACACAGATATACTAGCACCTTCCTAGTACACAGATATACTAGCACCCTCCTAGTACACAGATATACTAGCACCTTCCTAGTACACAGATATACTAGCACCCTCCCAGTACACAGATATACCAGCACCCTCCTAGTACACAGATATACCAGCACCCTCCTAGTACACAGATACACTAGCACCCTCCTAGTACACAGATATACTAGCACCCTCCCAGTACACAGATATACTAGCACCTTCCTAGTACACAGATATACTAGCACCCTCCTAGTACACAGATATACTAGCACCTTCCTAGTACACAGATATACTTAGTATTCGGCGAAAAGTGAGTGGCCGAGTCCGTAGATTTATTCAGCAATTAAAAACTATCACGGCAGCATGACTAACCATCCTGCGAGATGGGGACTTGTATTACCACTGCTACCTTATTCAATCTTGTGTTGTTGATATCCTCAAAATGCATCCGGAGTCTGCCAGTGCAGACCGCTTATCACATGCCTCTGTATGACTAACCATCCTGTGTGATGGGGATTTTATAGCATCACCTAGTTAGCTTTTTTGACACACTGTACTCCACTTCATATAGTCTAGGGTAGCTGCACTAATGCAGATGTACCTCATAACTTAATATATAAAAAAAAAAAAAAAAAAAAAAAAAAAAAAAAATCACGGCAGCGGCATGTAGGTTTTATAGAGATAATATTTGCACAAAGTCTGTCAGTGTCAGGTTAAACAACTGGCTGACCTCCACACAAGCAGAACTAGCAGCATTACATTTAGCAACCAGCACATTAAAAAATATTGGAGGAGGAATAATATTCTGCGATTCAAAGTCTGCTCTTCAAGCAATCGAAAACTTCTCTTGGAAGATCGACAGCAAGAACCTCATACTCCCAATTATAAATGACCTAATTGATGCACAGAGTAAAGGGTCTCGAATCTCCTTTGTATGGATACCTTCACACATAAATATAACCCATCATAATGAGACAGACATTGCAGCCAAATTAGCGTGTAACAAGTTTGAACTTGAATTAGATCTAGGTATCCCCATCTCTGCTGTCAAAACTGTATTGGTCCAAACACTCAGATCTGATAGGAAAGAACTTACTGACTCCCAACGACCTGAAAGTACTAGTATAAAAAGCTATGATTTGTTCAGATCTGAAACCTACATCTATGGACAGCACAAAACGTCCACTAGACTGTGCGACACAGTGGTTGCCAGGATCAGGTTGGGTTACCGTTACCTGTGGCAGGTGGCTGCAGGTGACGGGTCTCCCAATCCTGAGCACTCCAGTTGCAAACTCTGTGAGCAGGAACTACGGCATGATCTCCCGCACTACATCACTGAATGCCCAGTTATTAGACCTTTCAGACCAGTTGGCATGACGTACCTGGAGCTTTGCAATTTATTCACTCTCGTATTCTTGAAGATATCCTCACAGTGAACCCAAAATTTGCCAGTGCAGGCTACTAAACACATGGCAAACTAAACACACATGGTATGACTAACCATCCTGTGTGATGAGGATTTTTTAGCATCACCTAGTTAGCTTTTTTTTTTTGACACACTGTACTCCACTTCATATAGTCTAGGGTAGCTGCACTAATGCAGATGTACCTCATATTTTAATAAAAAAAAATCACAGAATGCCCAGTTATCAGGTCATTCAGACCCGCTTGCATGAGGTACCTGGAGCTTTGTAATTACTTTATTACCTCTCGTGTCCTTGAAGGTATCCTCATATTGCACGCGGAGTCTGTCAGTGTTGGCTACTGATCACATGCCTCTGTATGACTAACCATCCTGTGTGGTGGGGATCTTTTAGCATCACGTAGCTTTTTGACACACACTGTACTCCCCTTCATATAGTCTAGGACAGCTGCACAAATGTTGATGTACCTAATGTGTTAATAAGAAAAAATTAACAAATTCTTTATCACATTATCTATGACGGAGACAGAGGGGAGAGGGGGAGATAATGTGTGAAGAGAGGGAATGATAAAAAGGGGGGGGGAAGAGGTAGAAAGGAGAAAAGGGGGAGAGATGGATAAATGGTTGGAGAAGGGAAAGATTGGTGGGAGAGAGAGAGAGAGAGAGAGAGAGAGAGAGAGAGAGAGAGAGAGAGAGAGAGGGGGGGGTGAAGAGGGGAAAAAACTTAGAGAGATCTTGGGGAAGATAAGTGGAGAGAGGAGGAGGGGAGATGGGAGGTGTGGTTGGGGGGAGGGGGACAGGGAAAGAGATAACAATATATCAATATGTGATATATCAAATGAACAAATCGACAAGAACATTGAAGGGCATAGAGGTAGAACACCTGGTTGACAGCCCAGGTGATGGGGGGGGGGGGGTGAAACCCCGGTTGTGCTTGGGAGAAGCCTGGGCGTCCTCATGAGGGCAGTAGCACTCCAGGTTACTATTGTTTGACCCATGTGGTGGTCCAGGTGACTAAGGCCCATCTGGGAACATCCCGTGCCTGGGTTCGAATGAAGTATTCTAAGTGCAGGCGATGAGTCACAATAACGTGGCTGAAGTATGTTGACCAGACCACACACACTAGAAGGTGAAGGGACGACGACGTTTCGGTCCGTCCTGGACCATTCTCAAGCTGATTGGAACCAGTGGTTCGTGGCAAGCAAATATCGCCCTATCATAACAGAGACATGTACGGTACTGGGAACACTTCCCTCCGGTCCGGTGCCGCGTACACTCACGCTAGAAGGCTGAGCGCGGCTCGTATAGTTGTGTAAATACTAAGATTACAATATTGGAAGTGCTAACTATCTTTCTTTCACCCATCTCTTCCTTATCTTATTTATCCCCCCCATCATTCAAGCTCTTTCTTATCCTTCCTCTCTCCTTATTCTCAGTTTATTCTTCATCTCATCTTCCATATTTACTCTATCACTCTCTCTCTCTTGTCACCCTTTCTCCCCCACCCTTCTCACTCTGAGGGTGTTGTTCACACCTTATTGTTCCTTCTCTCCTGTGTCCCCAACCTCTACTTTCTTTCCTTAACTCCTCCCTCCCTCATCCTCCCGCCCTCATCCTCCCGCCCTCATCCTCCCGCCCTCATCCTCCCGCCCTCATCCTCAACACTCTTCACACCAGCTTCACCCCTCTCTCCCGTTTCTTAGAAAATGTATTATTAAGCACTGACACAACTGTGTGTCTCAAAAAACATATAATTACGATAACTACAAACTCTAGGAGAAACCCACAAACTATCTCACACAACCATGAAAATCGCACGAGAGTCTCTAAAAGTTTATTTCTTAAACTATTGAACTAAGGCCGACCCCGGAGCAGCCTATGTCCGTCCCATACCTCAGACCAGTTCCCCTGCAAAGGTGTGTGAGGTTAGCCCTAGAGGCTAACCTCACACTAGCCCTAGAGGCAAACCTCTCCCGACCAACAGGGAGAGGAGACAATCATTCTCTCTGGTATATAGAGATCAGAGTGCTTGACGGAGGCGAGGCATGGTGATGCCTCACACTACAGTGAGACAGAACACAACTTGTCCTCTTAACAATTACGTCTGAATTTGGTCGTTTATCCGTATGGCCGAAAATGGACGTAACTTGTAAATGAAAAAAAATGAAAACTATTTTGGGATTTTATTTTTTCCAGAACGTTAAGGGTCCTCTGGTAGATTATGAGGGCAGAAAATTATCCTAAAGTTTCAAAACGTTAATTGAAAGTTTCCTCTGCTAACCTAACCGAGTAAGCCAGAGGACTCGAACAGAAAACGGGACAGTACATCACTTTCGTGAGCCGATTTCATTTCAAATTACGTCCATTTTTGGGCATAGTGCGCATGCGAGCGGAAAGTGACATTATTGTTAAGAGGACGGGTTGCCCACTACCCATTAATGGGCAGTAATGGTGGTGGCGCCAGTTGAGGTCCCCTACACCCCCCCCTCCCCCAGGCTCCAGCGCCCAACCACGCACATTTGCCACTAAATTATGAAACAAAACACAAAGATTATAATACACGTTGTAGAGGAAGTTTCTGGTTGTGGGTAATAATGGCGTTTGTGGTTGAATTAAAGAACTGGAGAACATTTCCGCTCTAATGACTGAACCATCGTAGCCAGCACGCGCCCCCCCCCAGTGACCCCCCCCCCCAGTGAGGGGGGGCAGACCCCCCCAGCCGGCTATAACGACCGCTCCCGCTGCATATATTATAAGACTCGAGTCAGCTGACATTATCAGACGACACGCGCTATTAAACTTATAGTTCAACATTCTCCTGGCATTCATCTTGATCCACATTCATCAAGGCTGACCTTCTCAACCGGGTGTCATATCTCTTATATGCTGCAACTGTAGCAGTTTAACAATGTTGCAAAAAGATTGCAGAACCCGGCTACCATATCCTGAGGTTATCTGGAGGGGATTTCGGGGCTTAGCGACGCCGCGGCCCGGTCGTCGACCAGGCTTCCTCGCTGCTGGGCTGGTCAACCATGTTGGACGCGGCTGCACGCAGCCTGACGTACGAGTCACAGCCTGGTTGATCAGGTATCAACCAAGTTGATCAGGCTAACATAAGTCTCAGCATACAAACTGTTTAGACTTATTCTAGTTATCCTGAATGGTCATGGTGGTTATCCTGGATCTTATCTTGAGGTTATCTTGAGATGATTTCGGGGCTTTAGTGTCCCGCGGCCCGGTCCTCGACCAGCCCTCCACCCCCAGGAAGCAGCGCGTGACAGCTGACTAAAACCCAGGTACCTATTTTACTGCTAGGTAACAGGGGGCATAGGGTGAAAGAAACTCTGCCCATTGTTTCTCGCCCGCGCCTGGGATCGAACCCAGGACCACAGGATCACAAGCCCAGCGTGCTGTCCACTCGGCCGACCATCTCCCAGTATGCTAGGCTCCCTGGATGGCCTAGTTGACAGGTGAAGGCAGGTGAGGATGCTGTGAGCGCCTATTATTAGGTGCCCTTGTGTAGGTGACCTACACAAGTCACCTACAGGAGCCTACACAAGCCTTGTGTAGGCTCCTGAAAGGCTCAGGAGCCTTTTACTAAACCCAATATAGCAAGTTGTAATAACTTTGGAAGACTGCGGCAGTGTTGATAATGGCTCACTGTAGGAGATTATCATGTGTTAACACTGTGGGAGATTACCATGTGTTAACACTGTGGGAGATTATCATGTGTTAACACTGTGGGAGATTATCATGTGTTAACACTGTGGGAGATTATCATGTGTTAACACTAAGGGAGATTATCATGTGTTAACACTGTGGGAGATTATCATGTGTTAACACTGTGGGAGATTATCATGTGTTAACACTGTGGGAGATTATCATGTGTTAACACTGTGGGAGATTATCATGTGTTAACACTGTGGGAGACTATCATGTGTTAACACTGTGGGAGATTATCATGTGTTAACACTAAGGGAGATTATCATGTGTTAACACTGTGGGAGATTATCATGTGTTAACACTGTGGGAGATTATCATGTGTTAACACTAAGGGAGATTATCATGTGTTAACACTGTGGGAGATTATCATGTGTTAACACTGTGGGAGATTATCACGTGTTAACATTAACTAAACTTTAACATTATGGAAGAACAAGGCAAATGTTAACAACAGCGTGATAATCAGGGAGAAACATTTTTAAAATGTTAATTAACCGGTATTCAGCGATGGTTCATCAGTTGTTAGCTGGCATAATAGGAACATAATTACCCTTAACAGCCGGACAACCCCCATGAACACGTAATTAGCTCCCCCCTTTCCCCCCATCACCCTACCCCTCCCCACCCCCTCCTCTAAGCCTCATGGGGAAGCCATATATTAGGGGGAAACAGGTATTCTCTTACCCATGATTCACCACCATCTTAATCTATCTTCCCCTACTCTTACCCCTAACCCCCTACTTCCCTTACCTATGCTCCCCACTTCCCCCCCCCCCTCAACCCCAACCCCTCCCCTAGGGTGGGGGTTGGGGGGGGGGGGAAGCGGTAGTGGGCTGTGTGGCAGGCGCCGTTTAGCGAGTCCAATGCCTACCACACTATGGAAAAATTCGTTCCTGTTTTTTTTCCAATTGGTTGACAATAGAGTTTTGAAGGAATAATAAGCCATTGAAGGTGCGCTGTTGCTAATTGTTCTCGTAGTCCCATGATGTGTGTGTGTGTGGTTCACCACTGGTGTGTGTGTGTGGTTCACCACTGGTGTGTGTGTGTGGTTCACCACTGGTGTGTGTGTGTGTGTGTGGTTCACCACTGGTGTGTGTGTGTGTGTGTGGTTCACCACTGGTGTGTGTGTGTGTGTGTGGTTCACCACTGGTGTGTGTGTGTGTGTGTGGTTCACCACTGGTGTGTGTGTGTGTGTGTGGTTCACCACTGGTGTGTGTGTGTGTGTGTGGTTCACCACTGGTGTGTGTGTGTGTGTGTGGTTCACCACTGGTGTGTGTGTGTGTGTGTGGTTCACCACTGGTGTGTGTGTGTGTGTGTGGTTCACCACTGGTGTGTGTGTGTGTGTGTGTGGTTCACCACTGGTGTGTGTGTGTGTGTGTGGTTCACCACTGGTGTGTGTGTGTGTGTGGTTCACCACTGGTGTGTGTGTGTGTGTGGTTCACCACTGATGTGTGTGTGTGTGTGGTTCACCACTGGTGTGTGTGTGTGGGGTTCACCACTGGTGTGTGTGTGTGTGGTTCACCACTGGTGTGTGTGTGTGGTTCACCACTGGTGTGTGTGTGTGTGTGGTTCACCACTGGTGTGTGTGTGTGTGTGGTTCACCACTGGTGTGTGTGTGTGTGTGGTTCACCACTGGTGTGTGTGTGTGGTTCACCACTGGTGTGTGTGTGTGGTTCACCACTGGTGTGTGTGTGTGTGTGTGTGTGGTTCACCACTGGTGTGCGTGTGTGGTTCACCACTGGTGTGTGTGTGGTTCACCACTGGTGTGTGTGTGGTTCACCACTGGTGTGTGTGTGGTTCACCACTGGTGTGTGTGTGTGTGGTTCACCACTGGTGTGTGTGTGTGGTTCACCACTGGTGTGTGTGTGGTTCACCACTGGTGTGTGTGTGTGGTTCACTACTGGTGTGTGTACTCACCTAGTTGTGCTTGCGGGGGTTGAGCTCAGGCTCTTTGGTCCCGCCTCTCAACCGTCAATCAACAGGGGTACAGGTTCCTGAGCCTATTGGGCTCTATCATATCTACACTTGAAACTGTGTATGGAGTCAGCCTCCACCACATCACTTCCTAATGCATTCCATTTGTCAACCACTCTGACACTAAAAAAGTTCTTTCTAATATCTCTGTGGCTCATTTGGGCACTCAGTTTCCACCTGTGTCCCCTAGTGCGTGTGCCCCTTGTGTTAAATAGCCTGTCTTTATCAACCCTGTCGATTCCCTTGAGAATCTTGAATGTTGTGATCATGTCCCCCCTAACTCTTCTGTCTTCCAACGAAGTGAGGTTTAATTCCCGTAGTCTCTCCTCATAGCTCATACCTCTCAGCTCGGGTACTAGTCTGGTGGCAAACCTTTGAACCTTTTCCAGTTTAGTCTTAAGCTTGACTACATATGGACTCCATACTGGAGCCGCATACTCCAGGATTGGTCTGACATATGTGGTATATAATGTTCTGAAACATTCCTTACACAAGTTTCTTAAGGCCGTTGTTATGTTAGCCAACCTGGCATATGCTGCTGATGTTATCCTCATGATATGAGCTTCAGGTGACAGGTCTGGCGTGATATCAACCCCCAGGTCTTTTTCTCTCTCTGACTCTTGAAGTATTTCATCGCCCAAATGATACCTTGTATCTGGTCTCCTGCTTCCTACCCCTATCTTCATTACATTATATTTGCTTGGGTTAAACTCTAACAACCATTTGTTCGACCATTCCTGCAGCTTGTCCAGGTCTTCTTGAAGCCTCAAGCTGTCCTCCTCTACCTACCTACCTTGGCTACCTTGAGGTGCTTCCGGGGCTTAGTGTCCCCGCGGCCCGGTCGTCGACCAGGCCTCCTGGTTGCTGGACTGATCAACCAGGCTGTTAGACGCGGCTGCTCGCAGCCTGACGTATGAGTCACAGCCTGGTTGATCAGGTATCCTTTGGAGGTGCTTATCCAGTTCTCTCTTGAACACTGTGAGGGGTCGGCCAGTTATGCCCCTTATGTGTAGTGGAAGCGTGTTGAACAGTCTCGGGCCTCTGATGTTGATAGAGTTCTCTCTCAGAGTACCTGTTGCACCTCCGCTTTTCAACGGGGGTATTCTGCACATCCTGCCATGTCTTCTGGTCTCATGTGGTGTTATTTCTGTGTGCAGGTTTGGGACCAGCCCCTCAATTATTTTCCACGTGTAAATTATTATGTATCTCTCCCGCCTGCGCTCAAGGGAATACAGATTTAGGCTCTTTAGTCGGTCCCAGTAATTTAGATGTTTTACTGAGTGGATTCTAGCAGTAAAGGATCTCTGCACGCTCTCCAGGTCAGCAATTTCTCCAGCTTTGAAAGGGGCTGTCATTGTGCAGCAGTACTCCACTCTAGATAGCACAAGCGTTTTGAAAAGTATCATCATCGGTATAGCATCTCTAGTGTGAAAAGTTCTTGTTATCCAACCTGTCATTTTTCTTGCAGTTGTGACGGCTACTTTATTGTGTTCTTTAAAGGTAAGGTCTTCCGACATGAGTACACCCAGGTCCTTTACATTGCCTTTTCGTTCTATGTTATGATTTGCCTGCGTTTTGTACGTGGTTTCTGTTTTTATATTTTCAATTTTTCCGTAGCGCATGAGCTGAAACTTATCCTCGTTGAATACCATATTATTTTCTGTAGCCCATAGAAAGACCTGATCTACATCTGATTGGAGGTTTGCCGTGTCCTCTATGTTGCCAACTCTCATGAAAATCCTAGTGTCATCTGCAAAGGATGATACAGTGCTATAGGTTGTGTTCTGGTCTATGTCCGATATGAGGATGAGAAAAAGTACTGGAGCAAGCACAGTACCCTGGGGGACTGAGCTCTTCACGGTTGATGGGCTGGATTTTATTTTGTTGACTATTACACATTGGGTTCTGTCAGTCAGGAAATTGTAGATCCATCTGCCTATTATCCCGGTAATTCCTTTTGA
The DNA here is from genome assembly GCF_020424385.1 of Procambarus clarkii. Taxonomy (NCBI): domain Eukaryota; kingdom Metazoa; phylum Arthropoda; class Malacostraca; order Decapoda; family Cambaridae; genus Procambarus; species Procambarus clarkii. The sequence goes on from NC_059617.1 coordinate 465,368, forward strand.
ACGCATTTTATGTGCAATAACACCATGGTCACATTTATCAAAAGCTTTTGCGAAATCTGTGTAAATTACATCAGCGTTTTGTTTGTCTTCCATAGCATCTAATGCCATATCATAGTGGTCCAGCAACTGCGACAGGCAAGAGCGCCCTGTTCTGAAACCATGTTGTCCGGGGTTATGGAGATGCTGTGATTCCATGTATTTTGTGATCTTACTTCTAAGCACTCTCTCAAAAATTTTTATGATGTGCGATGTTAGTGCTATCGGTCTGTAATTTTTTGCCTCTGCCTTATTTCCTCCTTTATGGAGTGGTGCCATCTCTGCTGTTTTTAGTATGTCAGGGATAACGCCAGTATCTAGGCTTTGTCTCCACAGAATGTGAAGGGCCTGCGATAGTGGTTTTTTACAGTTCTTGATGAATATGGAGTTCCAAGAATCCGGGCCTGGTGCAGAGTGCATAGGCATACTGTTTATGGCTTCTTCAAAATCTAGTGGGGATAGGGCGACGTCTGATATGTGATTTGATGTTGGTATCATATCCATGAAAAATTCATTGGGTTATCAATCTTTAGTGCATTTATTGGCTCACTGAAAACAGAGTCGTACTGCTTCCTCAGTAACTCGCTCATTTCTTTGTTGTCATCTGTGAAAGTTCCATCTCCCTTTCGCAGGGGCCCGATACTAGATGTGGTTTTTGATCTTTATTTTGCATAGGAGAAAAAATATTTCGGATTTCTCTCTATTTCACTGATGGCCTTTTGCTCTCTTTGCCTCTCCTGGGTTTTGTATGATTCTTATAGCATGAGTTCAATTGTTTCTATTTCTCTACCTAACCTTCTTCGCCGTTCTTGAGATAGGGTGCGACTCTCAAGTTGTTCCGCGATTCGTTTTCTTCGCCTATATAGGGAACGACGTTCCCGTTCCAATCTGCATCTCTTTCTCTTTTTTCTTAGGGGTATGCGGTTTGAACATATTTCTAGTGCTACTGAGCTTATTTTTTCCAGGCACTGGTTCAGGTTTGCATTTCCTAGCTGTTTTTCCCAGTTTATTTCTGTGAAGTCCTGGTTTATTTGCTCCCAGTTTATCCGTTTATTATTGAAGTTGAATTTGCTGAAATCTCCTCCACCGGGAATCTGGACTGGTTTTGAACTCTGTCTTAATTTAATTTGTAACTCTGACTCTGTCTTAATCCTTCTCATAATTTTGGCGTCGTCAGCAAACATTGAGAGGAATGAGTCTATACCCTCTGGGAGATCATTTACGTATATCAGAAACAAGATAGGACCGAGTACAGAGCCCTGTGGGACTCCACTGGTGACTTCACGCCAATCTGAGATCTCACCCCTCACTGTAACTCTGCTTCCTATTGTTTAGGTACTCCCTTATCCACTAGAGCGCCCTACCAGTCACTCCTGCCTGTTTCTCCAGCTTATGCATCAACCTTTTATGGGGTACTGTGTCAAAGACTTTCCGACAGTCCAAAAAAATGCAGTCCGCCCACCCTTCCCTTTCTTGTTTAATCTTTGTCACCTGATCGTAGAATTCTATCAATCCTGTAAGGTAAGATTTACCCTCCCTGAACCCATGTTGATGGGTTGTCACGAAGTCTCTTCTCTCCAGATGTGTTACTAGGTTTTTTCTCACAATCTTCTCCATCACCTTGCATGGTATACAAGTTAAGGACACTGGCCTGGAGTTCAGTGCCTCTTGTCTGTCACCCTTTTTGTATATTAGTACTACATTAGCAGTCTTCCATATTTCTGGTAGGTCCCCTGTTTCCAGTGACCTACTATACACTATGGAGAGTGGCAAGCAAAGTGCCCCTGCCCACTCTTTCAGTACCCATGGCGAGATTCCATCCGGCCCAACAGCTTTTCTCACATCCAGCTCCAATAGGTGCTTCTTGACCTCATCTCTTGTAATTTCGAACCTTTCCTAGGTCACCTGGGTTGCTGCCACCTCTCCTAGCGCCGTGACTTCTCCCTGTTCTATTGTAAAGACCTCCTGGAACCTTTTGTTGAGTTCTTCACACACCTCTTTGTCATTCTCTGTGTACCTGTCCTCGCCCACCCTAAGTTTCATCACCTGTTCCTTCACTGTTGTCTTCCTCCTTATGTGACTGTGTAGTAGCTTTGGATCGGTCTTGGCTTTATTAGCTATATCATTTTCATACCTTTTCTCAGCCGCTCTTCTCACACAAACATACTCGTTCCTGGTTCTCTGGTATCTCTCTCTACTTTCTGGTGTTCTGTTATTACGGAAGTTCCTCCATGCCCTTTTGTTCAGCTCCTTTGCTTTCATACATTCCTTATTAAACCACGGATTCTTCCTTTGCTTCTCTGTTTTTTCCTTTCGGTCTGGGACAAACCTGCTCACAGCCTCCTGACATTTTTGGGTGACATAGTCCATCATGTCTTGTACGGACTTGGTTCCGAGTTCTGTGTCCCAATGTATATCCCATAGGAATTTATTCATCTCCTCATTGTTTCCCTTTCGGTACGCCAGCCCTTTGGTTCCCAGTTCTTTTTGGGGGTGATAATTCCTAGCTCAACCAGGTACTCAAAGCTCAATGTGTGGTCCACCTCTGGTGTGTGTGGTTCACCACTGGTGTGTGTGGCTCACCACTGGTGTGTGTGGCTCACCACTGGTGTGTGTGGCTCACCACTGGTGTGTGTGGCTCACCACTGGTGTGTGTGGCTCACCACTGGTGTGTGTGGCTCACCACTGGTGTGTGTGGCTCACCACTGGTGTGTGTGGCTCACCACTGGTGTGTGTGGCTCACCACTGGTGTCTGTGGCTCACCACTGGTGTCTGTGGCTCACCACTGGTGTCTGTGGCTCACCACTGGTGTCTGTGGCCCACCACTGGTGTCTGTGGCCCACCACTGGTGTCTGTGGTCCACCACTGGTGTCTGTGGTCCACCACTGGTGTCTGTGGTCCACCACTGGTGTCTGTGGTCCACCACTGGTGTCTGTGGTCCACCACTGGTGTCTGTGGTCCACCACTGGTGTCTGTGGTCCACCACTGGTGTCTGTGGTCCACCACTGGTGTCTGTGGTCCACCACTGGTGTCTGTGGTCCACCACTGGTGTCTGTGGTCCACCACTGGTGTCTGTGGTCCACCACTGGTGTCTGTGGTCCACCACTGGTGTCTGTGGTCCACCACTGGTGTCTGTGGTCCACCACTGGTGTCTGTGGTCCACCACTGGTGTCTGTGGTCCACCACTGGTGTCTGTGGTCCACCACTGGTGTCTGTGGTCCACCACTGGTGTCTGTGGTCCACCACTGGTGTCTGTGGTCCACCACTGGTGTCTGTGGTCCACCACTGGTGTCTGTGGTCCACCACTGGTGTCTGTGGTCCACCACTGGTGTCTGTGGTCCACCACTGGTGTGTGTGGTCCACCTCTGGTGTGTGTGGTCCACCACTGGTGTGTGTGGTCCACCACTGGTGTGTGTGGTCCACCTCTGGTGTGTGTGGTCCACCACTGGTGTGTGTGGTCCACCACTGGTGTGTGTGGTTCACCACTGGTGTGTGTGGTCCACCTCTGGTGTGTGTGGTCCACCTCTGGTGTGTGTGGCTCACCACTGGTGTGTGTGGCTCACCACTGGTGTCTGTGGTCCACCACTGGTGTCTGTGGTCCACCACTGGTGTCTGTGGTCCACCACTGGTGTCTGTGGTCCACCACTGGTGTCTGTGGTCCACCACTGGTGTCTGTGGTCCACCACTGGTGTCTGTGGTCCACCACTGGTGTCTGTGGTCCACCACTGGTGTCTGTGGTCCACCACTGGTGTCTGTGGTCCACCACTGGTGTCTGTGGTCCACCACTGGTGTCTGTGGTCCACCACTGGTGTCTGTGGTCCACCACTGGTGTCTGTGGTCCACCACTGGTGTCTGTGGTCCACCACTGGTGTCTGTGGTCCACCACTGGTGTCTGTGGTCCACCACTGGTGTCTGTGGTCCACCACTGGTGTCTGTGGTCCACCACTGGTGTCTGTGGTCCACCACTGGTGTCTGTGGTCCACCACTGGTGTCTGTGGTCCACCACTGGTGTCTGTGGTCCACCACTGGTGTCTGTGGTCCACCACTGGTGTCTGTGGTTCACCACTGGTGTGTGTGCTGCACCACTGGTGTGTGCGCTGCACCACTGGTGTGTGCGCTCCACCACTGGTGTGTGCGCTCCACCACTGGTTTGTGCGCTCCACCACTGGTTTGTGCGCTCCACCACTGGTTTGTGCGCTCCACCACTGGTTTGTGCGCTCCACCACTGGTTTGTGCGCTCCACCACTGGTGTGTGTGCTCCACCACTGGTGTGTGTGCTCCACCACTGGTGTGTGTGCTCCACCACTGGTGTGTGCGCTCCACCACTGGTGTGTGTGATCCACCACTGGTGTGTGTGATCCACCACTGGTGTGTGTGGTCCACCACTGGTGTGTGTGGTCCACCACTGGTGTGTGTGGTCCACCACTGGTGTGCGTGGTCCACCACTGGTGTGCGTGGTCCACCACTGGTGTGCGTGGTCCACCACTGGTGTGCGTGGTCCACCACTGGTGTGTGTGCTCCACCACTGGTGTGTGTGCTCCACCACTGGTGTGTGTGGTCCACCACTGGTGTGTGTGATCCACCACTGGTGTGTGTGCTCCACCACTGGTGTGTGTGCTCCACCACTGGTGTGTGTGATCCACCACTGGTGTGTGTGATCCACCACTGGTGTGTGTGGTCCACCACTGGTGTGTGTGGTACACCACTGGTGTGCGTGGTCCACCACTGGTGTGCGTGGTCCACCACTGGTGTGCGTGGTCCACCACTGGTGTGTGTGGTCCACCACTGGTGTGTGTGCTCCACCACTGGTGTGTGTGCTCCACCACTGGTGTGTGTGCTCCACCACTGGTGTGTGTGCTCCACCACTGGTGTGCGGCTCTTGCTCAATGTCGCATCTTATATAAAATCTTCAGTCAACAATATTTTTATGGTCGAAATATCTGGCAGAAGTTTTAAACAACTGTTGTGTCTTGTAACTTGTTCTCATTTACATAATATTTAGAGCACTGTTGGCGCCATATTCCTGTGGCGGGGGGGGGGGGATGGGGCGGGGGGAGGGATGGGGGGGGGGGGGGGTAACGGGTGGATGGGGGTATACAATATAATGAACCCCGATATAATGAACACAAACTCCAAAATATAATGAACACAAACTCCCCCGATATCATGAGACATTATATAACACGATAACAGCAAGGTATGATCAGTATACTCAGACATAACTACAGCAACACACATGTAGAGGCAGCCGCCAATCGAGTCTAAAAGCCTCGTTACCAAGGCCATCACTGTATCGGCCGCTGTAGGTTACAGCGGCGTGTTGAGAGCCTCAGTGACAGCCTTAAGCCTCCTCAGTATTACACAGGTAATTAAGGATGACGATATGGTAATTACACCAATTAAAAAGGTATTTTTTTTGTTGTTGCCAAACTGTTCATTAATGGCCTCGTTAATTGTTGTTGTTAAATATATGTTCGTGAGATTGTGGTTGGTGGTAGTTGGTGGTAGTTGTGGTTGGTGGTAGTTGTGGTTGGTGGTAGTTGGTGGTAGTTGTGGTTGGTGGTAGTTGGTGGTAGTTGTGGTTGGTGGTAGTTGGTGGTAGTTGTGGTTGGTGGTAGTTGGTGGTAGTTGTGGTTGGTGGTAGTTGGTGGTAGTTGTGGTTGGTGGTATTTGGTGGTAGTTGTGGTTGGTGGTAGTTGGTGGTAGTTGTGGTTGGTGGTAGTTGTGGTTGGTGGTAGTTGGTGGTAGTTGTGGTTGGTGGTAGTTGTGGTTGGTGGTAGTTGTGGTTGGTGGTAGTTGTGGTTGGTGGTAGTTGTGGTTGGTGGTAGTTGGTGGTAGTTGTGGTTGGTGGTAGTTGTGGTTGGTGGTAGTTGGTGGTAGTTGTGGTTGGTGGTAGTTGTGGTTGGTGGTAGTTGGTGGTAGTTGTGGTTGGTGGTAGTTGTGGTTGGTGGTAGTTGTGGTTGGTGGTAGTTGTGGTTGGTGGTAGTTGTGGTTGGTGGTAGTTGTGGTTGGTGGTAGTTGTGGTTGGTGATAGTTGTGGTTGGTGGTAGTTGGTGGTAGTTGGTGGTAGTTGGTGGTAGTTGTGGTTGGTGGTAGTTGTGGTTGGTGGTAGTTGTGGTTCGTGGTAGTTGTGGTTGGTGGTAGTTGTGGTTGGTGGTAGTTGTGGTTGGTGGTAGTTGTGGTTGGTGGTAGTTGTGGTTGGTGGTAGTTGGTGGTAGTTGTGGTTGGTGGTAGTTGTGGTTGGTGGTAGTTGGTGGTAGTTGTGGTTGGTGGTAGTTGTGGTTGGTGGTAGTTGGTGGTAGTTGTGGTTGGTGGTAGTTGTGGTTGGTGGTAGTTGTGGTTGTGGTAGTTGGTGGAAGTTGTGGTTGGTGATAGTTGGTGGTAGTTGTGGTTGGTGGTAGTTGGTGGTAGATGTGGTTGGTGGTAGTTGGTGGTAGTTGTGGATACCACGACAACTACACGATAGTATGACCACTACGACAAAACGACCACTAATGCTACTCCAGTAAGTAGCACTGACAGTGGTAGCACTATCTTGCCCCCCTGCACCGGGGTACAGTCTGGTCTACACCGGGGTACAGTCTGGTCTACACCGTGGTACAGTCTGGTCTACACGGTGGTACAGTCTGGTCTACACCGGGGTACAGTCTGGTCTACACCGTGGTACAGTCTGGTCTACACCGTGGTACAGTCTGGTCTACACCGGGGTACAGTCTGGTCTACACCGTGGTACAGTCTGGTCTACACCGTGGTACAGTCTGGTCTACACCGGGGTACAGTCTGGTCTACACCGGGGTACAGTCTGGTCTACACCGGGGTACAGTGTGGTCTACACCGTGGTACAGTCTGGTCTACACCGTGGGACAGTCTGGTCTACACCGGGGTACAGTCTGGTCTACACCGGGGTATAGTCTGGTCTACACCGTGGTACAGTCTGGTCTACACCGTGGTACAGTCTGGTCTACACCGGAGTACAGTCAGGTCTACAAGGGAGTACAGTCTGGTCTACACCGTGGTACAGTCTGGTCTACACCGGGGTACAGTCTGGTCTACACCGGGGTACAGTCTGGTCTACACCGGGGTATAGTCTGGTCTACACCGTGGTACAGTCAGGTCTACACCGTGGTACAGTCTGGTCTACACCGTGGTACAGTCTGGTCTACACCGTGGTACAGTCTGGTCTACACCGGAGTACAGTCAGGTCTACAAGGGAGTACAGTCAGGTCTACACCGTGGTACAGTCTGGTCTACACCGTGGTACAGTCTGGTCTACACCGGAGTACAGTCAGGTCTACAAGGGAATACAGTCTGGTCTACACCGTGGTACAGTCTGGTCTACACCGTGGTACAGTCTGGTCTACACCGGGGTACAGTCTGGTCTACACCGTGGTACAGTCTGGTCTACACCGTGGTACAGTCTGGTCTACACCGGGCTACAGTCTGGTCTACACCGTGGTACAGTCTGGTCTACACCGTGGTACAGTGTGGTCTACACCGTGGTACAGTGTGGTCTACACCGTGGTACAGTCTGGTCTACACCGGGGTACAGTCTGGTCTACACCGGGGTATAGTCTGGTCTACACCATGGTACAGTCAGGTCTACACCGTGGTACAGTCTGGTCTACACCGTGGTACAGTCTGGTCTACACCGGAGTACAGTCAGGTCTACAAGAGAGTACAGTCTGGTCTACACCGTGGTACAGTCTGGTCTACACCGTGGTACAGTCTGGTCTACACCGTGGTACAGTCTGGTCTACACCGTGGTACAGTCTGGTCTACACCGTGGTACAGTCTGGTCTACACCGGAGTACAGTCAGGTCTACAAGGGAGTACAGTCAGGTCTACACCGTGGTACAGTCTGGTCTACACCGTGGTACAGTCTGGTCTACACCGGAGTACAGTCAGGTCTACAAGGGAATACAGTCTGGTCTACACCGTGGTACAGTCTGGTCTACACCGTGGTACTGTCTGGTCTACACCGGGGTACAGTCTGGTCTACACCATGGTACAGTCTGGTCTACACCGTGGTACAGTCTGGTCTACACCGGGCTACAGTCTGGTCTACACCGGGCTACAGTCTGGTCTACACCGTGGTAGAGTGTGGTCTACACCGTGGTACAGTGTGGTCTACACCGTGGTGCAGTCTGGTCTACACCGGGGTATAGTCTGGTCTACACCGTGGTACAGTCTGGTCTACACCGGGGTACAGTCTGGTCTACACCGTGGTACTGTCTGGTCTACACCGTGGTAAAGTCTGGTCTACACCGTGGTAAAGTCTGGTCTACACCGTGGTACAGTCTGGTCTACACCGTGGTACAGTCTGGTCTACACCGTGATACAGTCTGGTCTACACCATGGTACAGTCTGGTCAACACCGTGGTACAGTCTGGTCTACACCGGGCTACAGTCTGGTCTACACCGGGCTACAGTCTGGTCTACACCGGGCTACAGTCTGGTCTACACCGTGGTAGAGTGTGGTCTACACCGTGGTACAGTGTGGTCTACACCGTGGTACAGTCTGGTCTACACTGGGGTACAGTCTGGTCTACACCGGGGTATAGTCTGGTCTACACCGTGGTACAGTCAGGTCTACACCGTGGTACAGTCTGGTCTACAACGTGGAACAGTCTGGTCTACACCGGAGTACAGTCAGGTCTACAAGAGAGTACAGTCTGGTCTACACCGTGGTACAGTCTGGTCTACACCGTGGTACAGTCTGGTCTACACCGGGGTACAGTCTGGTCTACACCGTGGTACAGTCTGGTCTACACCGGAGTACAGTCAGGTCTACAAGGGAATACAGTCTGGTCTACACCGTGGTACAGTCTGGTCTACACCGTGGTACAGTCTGGTCTACACCGGGGTACAGTCTGGTCTACACCGTGGTACAGTCTGGTCTACACCGTGGTACAGTCTGGTCTACACCGGGCTACAGTCTGGTCTACACCGTGGTACAGTCTGGTCTACACCGTGGTACAGTGTGGTCTACACCGTGGTACAGTGTGGTCTACACCGTGGTACAGTCTGGTCTACACCGGGGTACAGTCTGGTCTACACCGGGGTATAGTCTGGTCTACACCATGGTACAGTCAGGTCTACACCGTGGTACAGTCTGGTCTACACCGTGGTACAGTCTGGTCTACACCGGAGTACAGTCAGGTCTACAAGAGAGTACAGTCTGGTCTACACCGTGGTACAGTCTGGTCTACACCGTGGTACAGTCTGGTCTATACCGTGGTACAGTCTGGTCTACACCGTGGTACAGTCTGGTCTACACCGGAGTACAGTCAGGTCTACAAGGGAGTACAGTCAGGTCTACACCGTGGTACAGTCTGGTCTACACCGTGGTACAGTCTGGTCTACACCGGAGTACAGTCAGGTCTACAAGGGAATACAGTCTGGTCTACACCGTGGTACAGTCTGGTCTACACCGTGGTACTGTCTGGTCTACACCGGGGTACAGTCTGGTCTACACCATGGTACAGTCTGGTCTACACCGTGGTACAGTCTGGTCTACACCGGGCTACAGTCTGGTCTACACCGGGCTACAGTCTGGTCTACACCGTGGTACAGTGTGGTCTACACCGTGGTGCAGTCTGGTCTACACCGGGGTATAGTCTGGTCTACACCGTGGTACAGTCTGGTCTACACCGGGGTACAGTCTGGTCTACACCGTGGTACTGTCTGGTCTACACCGTGGTAAAGTCTGGTCTACACCGTGGTAAAGTCTGGTCTACACCGTGGTACAGTCTGGTCTACACCGTGGTACAGTCTGGTCTACACCGTGATACAGTCTGGTCTACACCATGGTACAGTCTGGTCAACACCGTGGTACAGTCTGGTCTACACCGGGCTACAGTCTGGTCTACACCGGGCTACAGTCTGGTCTACACCGAGCTACAGTCTGGTCTACACCGTGGTAGAGTGTGGTCTACACCGTGGTACAGTGTGGTCTACACCGTGGTACAGTCTGGTCTACACTGGGGTACAGTCTGGTCTACACCGGGGTATAGTCTGGTCTACACCGTGGTACAGTCAGGTCTACACCGTGGTACAGTCTGGTCTACAACGTGGAACAGTCTGGTCTACACCGGAGTACAGTCAGGTCTACAAGAGAGTACAGTCTGGTCTACACCGTGGTACAGTCTGGTCTACACCGTGGTACAGTCTGGTCTACACCGGAGTACAGTCAGGTCTACAAGGGAATACAGTCTGGTCTACACCGTGGTACAGTCTGGTCTACACCGTGGTACAGTCTGGTCTACACCGTGGTACAGTCTGGTCTACACCGGAGTATAGTCAGGTCTACAAGAGAGTACAGTCTGGTCTACACCGTGGTACAGTCTGGTCTACACCGGAGTACAGTCAGGTCTACAAGGGAATACAGTCTGGTCTACACCGTGGTACAGTCTGGTCTACACCGGGGTACAGTCTGGTCTACACCGTGGTACAGTCTGGTCTACACCGTGGTACAGTCTGGTCTACACCGGGGTACAGTCTGGTAAACACCGTGGTACAGTCTGGTCTACACCGTGGTACAGTCTGGTCTACACCGTGGTAAAGTCTGGTCTACACCGTGGTACAGTCTGGTCTACACCGGGGTACAGTCTGGTCTACACCGTGGTACAGTCTGGTCTACACCGTGGTACAGTCTGGTCTACACCGGGGTACAGTCTGGTAAACACCGTGGTACAGTCTGGTCTACACCGTGGTACAGTCTGGTCTACACCGTGGTAAAGTCTGGTCTACACCGTGGTACAGTCTGGTCTACACCGTGATACAGTCTGGTCTACACCATGGTACAGTCTGGTCTACACCGTGGTACAGTCTGGTCTACACCGGGGTACAGTCTGGTCTACACCGGGGTACAGTCTGGTCTACACCGTGGTACAGTCAGGTCTACACCGTGGTACAGTCTGGTCTACACCGTGGTACAGTCTGGTCTACACCGGAGTATAGTCAGGTCTACAAGAGAGTACAGTCTGGTCTACACCGTGGTACAGTCTGGTCTACACCGGAGTACAGTCAGGTCTACAAGGGAATACAGTCTGGTCTACACCGTGGTACAGTCTGGTCTACACCGTGGTACAGTCTGGTCTACACCGTGGTACAGTCTGGTCTACACCGGGGTACAGTCTGGTCTACACCGGGGTACAGTCTGGTCTACACCGGGGTACAGTGTGGTCTACACCGTGGTACAGTCTGGTCTACACCGTGGTACATTCTGGTCTACACCGGGGTACAGTCTGGTCTACACCGGGGTATAGTCTGGTCTACACCGTGGTACAGTCAGGTCTACACCGTGGTACAGTCTGGTCTACACCGTGGTACAGTCTGGTCTACACCGGAGTACAGTCTGGTCTACACTGTGGTACACTCTGGTCTACACCGGAGTACAGTCAGGTCTACAAGGGAATACAGTCTGGTCTACACCGTGGTGCAGTCTGGTCTACACCGTGGTACAATCTGGTCTACACCGTGGTACAGTCTGGTCTACACCGGGGTACAATCTGGTCTACACCGTGGTACAGTCTGGTCTACACCGGGGTACAGTCTGGTCTACACCGGGGTACAGTCTGGTCTACACCGTGGTACAGTGTGGTCTACACCGTGGTACAGTCTGGTCTACACCGTGGTACAGTCTGGTCTACACCGTGGTACAGTCTGGTCTACACCGTGGTACAGTCGGGTCTACACCGTGTGTCGGAAAATCCGACACCATTTAATATATCATACAGACAGATAATAATTGCTGCTGTATTACCAACAAGTTACCCATAGAAAACGTAACTTGTAGTGGAATTACCGTCTATAGAAAACGGGATATCATCACCACATACTATTTTAAATTCACCAGCTATTCTGGTGGGAATTATTCTAAAATACATTAGTCTTTGGACTTTACCATTATAAAAACATCTCATATAAATTAACTTAATTATCAATATTAAAGTAGAGTAAATGTGACCCTTCTATCACTTATTGACATCTGGACAATGTAAGCAAGGCGTCGGGGTGAAGGAGGGCAGCCATTGTTTGTACTAGACCAGAGGCTCACAGGAGCAAATACGGCTCCTGTTAATTTTACTTGGACGTAGTGTTATGGAAACCAAAGGTGTACCATTATCAACACGCTGTCAACAAATCAAGTTAAGTGTTCTTTCCGAAACCCATGTATCTTTCATTTATGGCCATTAATGTCATTATTTAGGGTGACCCGGTTAGAGCACGTGGTAGCCTCAAACTAAAGGTAATTAAGCCAGGTCTTCATTGTTCCATGTACAGTATTTTCTCTGATATACCTGTTATATATAGGATTTTGGCTTTACAGCTAGCGCCCTTTTGACAGGTCAAGACGAGGAAGCAAGATTTGTGCATCAGTTACTGGGTGATGGAAGCTACCTCAAAGAGGATAATTTGGTGTCTACACCCTAGTTATACCTGGTGGACTAACCTGCTGTACTATAAGATAAGGAACCTCTTCAATGTATGTAGTCTATTACTGTAGTTTGATTGGCTGCATATATATAAATTAATATAAACCCCCCTAATGTGTAGAGGATCGATTTGTGAGATTATGAGATTATTGCAGAAATACAGTCCACTTATTATTATACAAATTGCTATCGAAGTATATAAATTAACGTAAATATAAATTCATATAAATTAAATAAATATAAATCTCACAGGTCGGTTCCCACACCGTGGTACAGTCTGGTCTACACCGTGGTACAGTCTGGTCTACACCGTGGTACAGTCTGGTCTACACCGTGGTACAGTCTGGTCTACACCGTGGTACAGTCTGGTCTACACCGTGGTACAGTCTGGTCTACACCGGGGTACAGTCTGGTCTACACCGTGGTACAGTCTGGTCTACACCGTGGTACAGTCTGGTCTACACCGTGGTACAGTCTGGTCTACACCGTGATACAGTCTGGTCTACACCGGGGTACACAGCTTGACCGGCCCACACAGCCAGACCGGCCCCCCCACAGCCAGACCGGCCCCCCACAGCTTGACCGGCCCCCCACAGCCAGACCGGCCCCCCACAGCCAGACCGGCCCCCCACAGCCTGACCGGCCCCCACCCACAGCCAGACCGGCCCCCACAGCCTGACCGGCCCCCCACAGCCTGACCGGCCCCCCACAGCCTGACCGGCCCCCCACAGCCTGACCGGCCCCCCACAGCCTGACCGGCCCCCACAGCTTGACCGGCCCCCACAGCTTGACCGGCCCCCCCCACAGCCAGACCGGCCCCCCAGCTTGACCGGCCCCCACAGCCTGACCGGCCCCCCACAGCCTGACCGGCCCCCCACAGCCAGACCGGCCCCCCACAGCCTGACCGGCCCCCACAGCTTGACCGGCCCCCACAGCCTGACCGGCCCCCCACAGCCTGACCGGCCCCCCACAGCCTGACCGGCCCACACAGCTTGACCGGCCCCCACAGCCTGACCGGCCCCCACAGCCAGACCGGCCCCCCAGCTTGACCGGCCCCCCACAGCCAGACCGGCCCCCCACAGCCTGACCGGCCCCCCACAGCTTGACCGGCCCCCCACAGCTTGACCGGCCCCCCACAGCTTGACCGGCCCCCACAGCCTGACCGGCCCCCCACAGCCTGACCGGCCCCCCCACAGCCTGACCGGCCCCCACAGCCTGACCGGCCCCCCACAGCCTGACCGGCCCCCACAGCCTGACCGGCCCCCACAGCCTGACCGGCCTCCACAGCTTGACCGGCCCCCACAGCCTGACCGGCCCCCCACAGCTTGACCGGCCCCCCACAGCTTGACCGGCCCCCACAGCCTGACCGGCCCCCACAGCCTGACCGGCCCCCCACAGCCTGACCGGCCCCCCACAGCTTGACCGGCCCCCACAGCCTGACCGGCCCCCACAGCCTGACCGGCCCCCACAGCCTGACCGGCCCCCACAGCCAGACCGGCCCCCCACAGCCTGACCGGCCCCCACAGCCTGACCGGCCCCCACAGCCTGACCGGCCCCCACAGCCTGACCGGCCCCCACAGCCTGACCGGCCCCCACAGCCTGACCGGCCCCCACAGCCTGACCGGCCCCCACAGCCTGACCGGCCCCCACAGCCTGACCGGCCCCCCACAGCCTGACCGGCCCCCACAGCCTGACCGGCCCCCACAGCCTGACCGGGCCCCACAGCCAGACCGGCCCCCACAGCTTGACCGGCCCCCCACAGCCTCGCTCCTTACCCATGCAAACTTACTATTTGTATTTCCAGGCCACAGACCTGACACATGCTCTCTACCTCCCTCCCATCACTCCCCCTCACCCCACCCCCCTCCCTCCCATCACTCCCCCTCACCCCTCCCCCCTCCCTCCCATCACTCCCCCTCACCCCTCCCCCCTCTCTCCCATCACTCCCCCTCACCCCTCCCCCCCTCCCTCCCATCACTCCCCCTCACCCCTCCCCCCTCCCTCCCATCACTCCCCCTCACCCCTCCCCCCTCCCTCCCATCACTCCCCCTCACCCCTCCCCCCCTCCCTCCCATCACTCCCCCTCACCCCTCCCCCCCTCCAAACCATCACTCCCATCTCGCTGGAAAATTTGGGAACCAATTTAAAGATCAAAGTCGAGAGGCTGACGTGAGTTGTCCGCGCTGACCTGTGCAACAAGCTGGGCGGGAGGCCGGCAAGCACAGTACAGCTGGCAACAAGCTGGGCGAGAGGCCGGCAAGCACAGTACAGCTGGCAACAAGCTGGGCGAGAGGCCGGCAAGCACAGTACAGCTAGCAACAAGCTGGGCGGGAGGCCGGCAAGCACAGTACAGCTGGCAACAAGCTGGGCGGGAGGCCGGCAAGCACAGTACAGCTGGCAACAAGCTGGGCGGGAGGCCGGCAAGCACAGTACAGCTGGCAACAAGCTGGGCGAGAGGCCGGCAAGCACAGTACAGCTGGCAACAAGCTGGGCGGGAGGCCGGCAAGCACAGTACAGCTAGCAACAAGCTGGGCGGGAGGCCGGCAAGCACAGTACAGCTGGCAACAAGCTGGGCGGGAGGCCGGCAAGCACAGTACAGCTAGCAACAAGCTGGGCGGGAGGCCGGCAAGCACAGTACAGCTGGCAACAAGCTGGGCGGGAGGCCGGCAAGCACAGTACAGCTAGCAACAAGCTGGGCGGGAGGCCGGCAAGCACAGTACAGCTGGCAACAAGCTGGGCGGGAGGCCGGCCAGAGTAGTAGGGATGGCAACGCACAGACGAATTTTTGTTTTGGGGGAAATTCGTGTCTGTGAGCCAGGGTTTTCAGGTAAATTTAGAAATTCATGTTTGTGAGCCAGGGTTTTTCAGGCGAATTTGGGCAGTCACAGATTTGGAATTAGGGAATTCTTATGAGAAAGATAATTTCCGAGACTTTAAAAGTTTGTTAAAAGTTCTTATGTTGAAAATAAGTTAATACAACTTTGTTAAAGTTCTTATGGGAGAAATTCAAATTCGTGTTTAAGAGCCAGCATTTCCAGGAGAACTCTACGGACATATTTTGCCTGTTTTCAACATCGGAGAAATTCGTGTGTGAGAGTCATGGTTTTCAGGTCAAATATCCTGCATATGGCTTCAGGTTTTTCAGGTAAATTTTGTCAGTCACAGATTTTAGAATTTTGTTAAAGTTCTCATAATGAAAATAATGTTATACGAGTTTGTTAAAGTTCTTATGATGAAAATAATTTCCGAGACTTTAGAAGTTTGTTAAAGTTCTTATAATGAAAATAATGTCATACGAGTTTTGTTAAAAGTTCTTATTTGTTTCTAACTTAGAAACTAGTATATTGCTATATATCTGATTCATTTCCCTGCCATCCCCCCCTCCCTCACCTTTCCCTCCCCCTGCATCCCCCGCTTGTACCCCACACCCCCTCCCTCCCCCCTTACCTCGCAATCTGTCACCGCACCTGTGTTTACCTTTCGCCGGTCAGCCAGACGCGGCCTTCAGGTTACCTCTTATCTTATCTTATCTTATCTTCTCCATAATATCTGGACCGTCCCTCTCTCTCTCTCTCTCTCTCTCTCTCTCTCTCTCTCTCTCTCTCTTCCTATTTCCTTACAGTTATTTTCAGAGTTTCAAATAATCATAGAAGTTTATTTATATGTTTATGACCGAATTTGTAAAAAGACCATTTTCAGAGAATATTGTCTTAGATGTTTTGTTAAGGAAAACAGACAACTTAGCCATAACATTTAGTTTTATATCCATTTACGGCTATTTCACCTGTAAAGACCAAAATTGAACAGAGCCCAGTTATAGACAGAATTTCGTCAGAGACCATTTTATACCTAAAAATGAACAGAGTCCACTTTGTGAGCAAAATTAGTCAGAGACAGTTTTTAGCTCATATTTCATCAGAGTCCAATTATCAACAGAAATTCGCCAGAGTCCACTTTGTGAGCAAAATTAGTCAGAGACAGTTTTAAGCTCAAATTTCATCAGAGTCCACTTTGTGAGCAAAATTTGACAGAGTCCATTTTATACCCAATGTTCGTTAGAGTCCAGTTTATGCTCAAATTCGCCAGAGTCTACTTTGAGAGCAAAATTAGTCAGAGACAGTTTTAAGCTCAAATTTCATCAGAGTCCACTTTGTGAGCAAAATTTGACAGAGTCCATTTTATACCCAATTTTCGTTAGAGTCCAGTTTATGCTCAAATTCGCCAGAGTCTACTTTGAGAGCAAAATTCATTCATCAGAGTCCTGTAATCTGTGAAAATTTGACAGAGTCCATTTTATACCCAATTTTCGTCAGAGTCCAGTTTATGCTCAAATTCGCCAGAGTCTACTCTGAGAGCAAAATTCATCAGAGTCCAGTTCTTGATCGAAATTAATCAGAGTCCAATTGAAGACCCAAATTTGACAGAGACAACATTTTTGCTACTAGCAGTCCAATCCCCCTGAAATTTTAAACAGTCATTTTTCAGTCGTAGTAAATAAGATCAAGTCAGTTACTGAGCTCCAGCTCTCGTCCCCCACCCTACTCCACCCTCAAGTCTTTGTTAATATCCTATCAATTTCCCTGAAATTTTTACCCTCTGTATTTCAGGCACCGTAAATAAGATCAAGACAGTTAACGAGCTCCAGCTCTCGTCCCCCACCTTAGTTCTCTCTCGTATCTTTGTAAATAACCCATCAATTTCCCTGAAATTTTTACCCTCTGTATATCAGACATAGTAAATATGATGTAAATAATTATAAAACTCTAGCTCTTGTCCTCTGTCCAAGTTCACTCCTGTAAATTCACTACTATCAGTCCAAATCCCCCTGAGATTTAAACACCCAACTACATTTTCAGACATAGTAAATAAAACCAGTTCAGTTATCAAGTTTCAACTCTTGTCCCCCAGCTTAGTTCATTTTGTACAAGTTCTTTATTTTCCAACTAAATCACCCTGAGATTTAAGATCACCTTATTTCTAACGTAGTAAAATTAATCAGGGCATTAGTCAAGCTCCATTTCCTCAGTCTTAGATCATCGAACATAATTATATCCGATCAAGTCCCTCTCCAGCCTATCTGTTTATCAGAGTAATCACCTTACCATTCTCATCCCCAACGTATCCAAACCTTCAATAATCATACTGTATTTGCATATTTTCTCTATATTCAGCTGTGTTCTTCACATTTGTTCCATGTTTTTTGTGTTCATTCCACGTTCTACAAATGTTCACAGCATGCTCAGTTCAAATTTTTTCTACCATTTTCCCCGTATGTTCACTATGTTCTTTGTCATGTTTTCATGTACATCATATGTTCTCTGTATAACTTTTATACTCAATATTCATGTTCTCAATGTTCTTAGCTTGTTCTTCACATGTTTAGTGTTCATTCTTGTATTCCCTATGTTCCTTATCATGTCTTCATATTCTCTATAAGTTCATATTCCCTGCATGTTCACTCTATTCATCAACTTTTTCTTACATGTTTTCTGTGTTCACCGTATGTTCACTGTGTTCATTCCCCTACTTAACCTCAATTTTTTTATGTTCTTTCTTTAAACCAATTTGTTTCTTCCATTCACTAACTAGTTCTTTGTCAAATAATATTATATTGCAATACAGTTCCCTCGTCAATTTTAGTCATCAAGTTTTTATTTGCAAAACTATGCCAAAGTAATTCTCGTAGTCAACTTAATAGTTCAACCAACCCCGTTCTTAAACAAATCTACACTTTATTCAGTTCAAAATTTACAAAGACAAACCTTTCTTGTAACTTCTTAACTAAAAATCTTTCGCCAATCAACTAAAACATAGTCACTTTCGTCATTTCTCAACTAAACTTATTATCCAATCAACCAAAAAATAGTCAGGAATAATCTCATTCAACACCGTTCTTAACTAAAACAACCTTTCTCTTAGCTAAAAATTGTCAAAGGAATCTTTCCAACACTGTTCATAACTAAACTTATTCCCTAGTCATCAGAAAATAACCGTGTTCTTCATGTTTCATTGTCATTTCATAACTAAAATTATCCATCAATCAACAGAAAAAGTCATATTCATCATCATTGTTCCTAACTAAAATTATGTTTTGTTAAGTAAGAAAATATAGTCAAAGATATCTTTCATCGTTGTTCTTAACTGACATTATACTTTGGGGAGCACAAAAATAGTCTCCCTCGTCATGTTTTGTCTTTTTCCTTAACTAAAGTATTCATCAGTCAACTAAAAAATAGTTACTTCATCATGTTTCCTTGTCATTTCTTAACTGAAATATCACTTCTCTCATCTGAAAATAGTCATGTGTAGCCTCTTTCCAACACTGTTCTTAACTAAAATATCCTTTCACTTCGCTAAAATAGTCATATTCATCATTGTTCCTAACTAAAATTATATGTCGTTAAGTAAGAAATATAGTCAAAGACACTCTTCGAGACATCAAAGTTACACTCAAAGACATCCTTTGAGACATCAAAAACATCCTTTAAGACTTCAAGGGCACTCTTCGAAATATCAAAGACACTCTCAAACACTCAAAAATTTACTCGCATCCTCAAAGTTATTCTCAGTCATCAAAAAGTTAATCTCAGTCATCAAAACGCTATTCTCTAAGTAGCCTTTCATTCATCAGAGAAACTTTCTAAGACATCTTCGTTCATTAAAGTTAATCTCAGAGGCATAAAAGTTATTCTCAGAGTCATCAAAAAGTTAATCTCTGTCATCAAAATGCTATTCTCTAAGTAACCTTTCGTTCATCAGAGAATCTTTCTAAGACATCTTCGTTCATTATAGTTAATCTCAGAGGCATAAAAGTTATTCTCAGAGCTATCAAAATTATTCTCGATGCCATCAAAAAGTATTTTCTCGTTCATCAAAGTTAATCTCAGAGTTAACAAAGGTAATCTCTAACTCACTTTCGTTCAACATATTAATTCTCTAAGTCCTCAAAGTTATTCTCTAGGACAACAAAGTCTTTCTCAGAGCTATCAAACTTGTTCTCAAAGTCATCAAACTTATTCCAAGAGACGTCAAAGTTAATCTAAGACATCATCTTTCATCAAAGATATTCTCTCTAAGCCATCAATGTTCTTCTCTAAGACATAAAAGTTATTCTCTATGTCATCAAAAAGTTATTCTCTGAGCTAACAAAATACTACTCATGTTCTCAAAAACATTCTCAAAGTCATCAAAGTTATTCTAAGAGCTATCAAACTTGTTCTCAAAGTCATCAAAGTTATTCTCTAACTCACTTTTGTTCATCAAAGTTAATTTCTATGTTATAAAAGTTATTCTCAGAGACATCTAAAGTTAATCTTGCTCATCAAAGTTGTTCTCTAAGACATAAAAGTTATTCTCAGAGACATCAAAAATTGTTCTCTAAGACATCAATGTTGCTATCTAAGACATCAAAGATGTTCTCTAAATCATAAAAGTTAATCTTTAAGTCACCTTCGTTCATTAGAGAAACTTTCCCATCCATATTCGTTGACCAAAGTTATTCTCAGAGTCATCAAAGTGATCTCTAATTCACCTTCGTTCTCCAAAAGTTGTTCTCTAAGACACCTTCGTTCATCAAAGAAACTCTCCTTCTTCCATCATGTTATTCTTTAAGACATCTTCAGTCATAAAATTTATCTCCAAAATGTAACTAGTTCAGCTTTTCATACCAAACCTGCACTTCTGTTAAAATATATTTTCTTAGTCGCTTTACCCTAAAACTGTTCTCTGAACTACACTGTTCAAACCTACGTAACCTATCCTCTCCACCCAATGTTACTTAGTTAACGTAACGTTCCTAAACCTAACTTTGCCTATCCTAACTTAACTTACCTTACCTTTACCTATCTTACCTAACTTAACCTGCATAACCTAACTTTACCTATCCTAACATAACTTACCTTACCTTACCTATCTTACTTAACTTTACCTATCTTACCTAACTTAACCTGCATAACCTAACTTTACCTATCCTAACATAACTTACCTTACCTTACCTATCTTACCTAACTTTACCTATCCTAACATAACTTACCTTACCTTACCTATCATACCTAACTTATCTAACTTAACTTACCTACATTTACCTAACTTAACCTGCTTAACCTAACTTTACCTATCCTAACTTAACTTACCTAACTTATCCTGCTTAACCTAACTTACCTACATTACCTAACTTAACCTGCTTAACCTAACTTACCTTACCTTACCTAACTTAACCTGCTTAACCTAACTTACATAACTTAACCTAACTTACCTAACATAACCTAACTTACCTTCATTACCTAACTTAACCTGCTTAACCTAACTTATATAATTTAACCTAACTTACCTAACTTAACCTAACTTACCTACCTTACCTAACTTAACCTGCTTAACCTAACTTAACCTGCTTAACCTAACTTAACCTGCTTAACCTAACTTATTTAACTTATCTTACCTATCCTAACGTAACCTAACTTTCTTTACCTAACTTAATCTTACATTCCTAAACTGATGTATCCTAACTTATCTAGTCCAACCAGACATGATCTAACTTACATAATTATTCCTGCTTGTCTTTTGGGTTTCGTCAATCATTGTCTCATATTCATTTACTCATTTCAAGGGTTAATTTCTCAAATGGTCATTTTTGCATTTCAAGTGTTATTTGTTTAAGATTGGGTGTTTAACCATTTCAAAGGATTTTTGTTATATATGGGAATTTACTCGTTTCAAGGGCAAATTTATCAAATGGTCATTTTGCAGATCAAGTGTTATTTGTTAAAGTTCATCAAGTTGCTCATAAGTTGTATTTATTATGTTTGTTATCATTTATTCTTATTCCCCAACCCCTTAACCTAACCTCTTGTAATCTTAGTGTATTTAGTAGGTTCTATCATATGTTCTTATTCCCCAAGCCCTTAACCTAACCTCTTGTAATCTTAGTGTATTTAGTAGGTTCTATCATATGTTCTTATTCCCCAACCCCTTAACCTAACCTTTCAGATGTAGTTTATTGTGTTTAGTAGGTTCTATCATATGTTCTTATTCCCCAACCCCTTAACCTAACCTCTTGTAATCTTAGTGTATTTAGTAGGTTCTATCATATGTTCTTATTCCCCAACCCTTTAACCTAACCTCTTGTAATCTTAGTGTATTTAGTAGGTTCTATCTTATGTTCTTATTCCCCAACCCTTTAACCTAACCTTTCAGATGTAGTTTATTGTGTTTTTGACGTATTTGTTGAATATATTATCCTTTTCCTAACCTTTCAGAAGTAGTTTTGTTTCTCCTTTTTGTATATTTTTACCCAAACCCACCATCCCACTTAACCTTCTTTCCTTCTTTTACTTTGATTCTCCTACTCCTTCTAACCCTCCTTTTCTATCTCTCTCCCTTATTCTCTCTCTTCCTCCCCCTCTCTCTCCCTCATTTACTCAAATGCTCTCTTCTTTCTCAAATTCAAGTCTTAATGCTCCCATTCTCACACCCTCACTCTCATTCACTTAGTTTTTCTTTTTCTCAAATTCAAGTCTTAGTGCTCCCATGATCTTCCTCCCCCCTCTCTCTTACTCTTTTCTCCTCATTTCATGCTCTCACTCACTTGCTCTCTTGTTTTTCTCAATTTCAAGTCTTAGTAGATCTGTTACAATTACAATTACTATTGTAATTTTATTATTACTAAGATAAAGAATGAACTTATATGTGAAAACAAAGTAAAAGAAGGAAAGAAGGTTAAGTGGGATGGTGGGTTTGGGTAAAAATATACAAAAAGGAGAAACAAAACTACTTCTGAAAGGTTAGGAAAAGGATAATATATTCAACAAATACGTCAAAAACACAATAAACTACATCTGAAAGGTTAGGTTAAAGGGTTGGGGAATAAGAACATATGATAGAACCTACTAAATACACTAAGATTACAAGAGGTTAGGTTAAGGGGTTGGGGAATAAGAACATATGATAGAACCTACTAAACACAATAAACTACATCTGAAAGGTTAGGTTAAGGGGTTGGGGAATAAGAACATATGATAGAACCTACTAAATACACTAAGATTACAAGAGGTTAGGTTAAGGGCTTGGGGAATAAGAACATATGATAGAACCTACTAAACACAATAAACTACATCTGAAAGGTTAGGTTAAAGGGTTGGGGAATAAGAACATAAGATAGAACCTACTAAATACACTAAGATTACAAGAGGTTAGGTTAAAGGGTTGGGGAATAAGAACATATGATAGAACCTACTAAATACACTAAGATTACAAGAGGTTAGGTTAAGGGGTTGGGGAATAAGAACATATGATAGAACCTACTAAACACAATAAACTACATCTGAAAGGTTAGGTTAAGGGGTTGGGGAATAAGAACATATGATAGAACCTACTAAATACACTAAGATTACAAGAGGTTAGGTTAAGGGCTTGGGGAATAAGAACATATGATAGAACCTACTAAACACAATAAACTACATCTGAAAGGTTAGGTTAAAGGGTTGGGGAATAAGAACATAAGATAGAACCTACTAAATACACTAAGATTACAAGAGGTTAGGTTAAAGGGTTGGGGAATAAGAACATATGATAGAACCTACTAAATACACTAAGATTACAAGAGGTTAGGTTAAGGGGTTGGGGAATAAGAACATATGATAGAACCTACTAAACACAATAAACTACATCTGAAAGGTTAGGTTAAGGGGTTGGGGAATAAGAACATATGATAGAACCTACTAAATACACTAAGATTACAAGAGGTTAGGTTAAGGGCTTGGGGAATAAGAACATATGATAGAACCTACTAAATACACTAAGATTACAAGAGGTTAGGTTAAGGGGTTGGGGAATAAGAATAAATGATAACAAACATAATAAATACAACTTATGAGCAACTTGATGAACTTTAACAAATAACACTTGATCTGCAAAATGACCATTTGATAAATTTGCCCTTGAAACGAGTAAATTCCCATATATAACAAAAATCCTTTGAAATGGTTAAACACCCAATCTTAAACAAATAACACTTGAAATGCAAAAATGACCATTTGAGAAATTAACCCTTGAAATGAGTAAATGAATATGAGACAATGATTGACGAAACCCAAAAGACAAGCAGGAATAATTATGTAAGTTAGATCATGTCTGGTTGGACTAGATAAGTTAGGATACATCAGTTTAGGAATGTAAGATTAAGTTAGGTAAAGAAAGTTAGGTTACGTTAGGATAGGTAAGATAAGTTAAATAAGTTAGGTTAAGCAGGTTAAGTTAGGTTAAGCAGGTTAAGTTAGGTTAAGCAGGTTAAGTTAGGTAAGGTAGGTAAGTTAGGTTAAGTTAGGTAAGTTAGGTTAAATTATATAAGTTAGGTTAAGCAGGTTAAGTTAGGTAATGAAGGTAAGTTAGGTTATGTTAGGTAAGTTAGGTTAAGTTATGTAAGTTAGGTTAAGCAGGTTAAGTTAGGTAAGGTAAGGTAAGTTAGGTTAAGCAGGTTAAGTTAGGTAATGTAGGTAAGTTAGGTTAAGCAGGATAAGTTAGGTAAGTTAAGTTAGGATAGGTAAAGTTAGGTTAAGCAGGTTAAGTTAGGTAAATGTAGGTAAGTTAAGTTAGATAAGTTAGGTATGATAGGTAAGGTAAGGTAAGTTATGTTAGGATAGGTAAAGTTAGGTAAGATAGGTAAGGTAAGGTAAGTTATGTTAGGATAGGTAAAGTTAGGTTATGCAGGTTAAGTTAGGTAAGATAGGTAAAGTTAAGTAAGATAGGTAAGGTAAGGTAAGTTATGTTAGGATAGGTAAAGTTAGGTTATGCAGGTTAAGTTAGGTAAGATAGGTAAAGGTAAGGTAAGTTAAGTTAGGATAGGCAAAGTTAGGTTTAGGAACGTTACGTTAACTAAGTAACATTGGGTGGAGAGGATAGGTTACGTAGGTTTGAACAGTGTAGTTCAGAGAACAGTTTTAGGGTAAAGCGACTAAGAAAATATATTTTAACAGAAGTGCAGGTTTGGTATGAAAAGCTGAACTAGTTACATTTTGGAGACAAATTTTATGACTGAAGATGTCTTAAAGAATAACATGATGGAAGAAGGAGAGTTTCTTTGATGAACGAAGGTGTCTTAGAGAACAACTTTTGGAGAACGAAGGTGAATTAGAGATCACTTTGATGACTCTGAGAATAACTTTGGTCAACGAATATGGATGGGAAAGTTTCTCTAATGAACGAAGGTGACTTAAAGATTAACTTTTATGATTTAGAGAACATCTTTGATGTCTTAGATAGCAACATTGATGTCTTAGAGAACAATTTTTGATGTCTCTGAGAATAACTTTTATGTCTTAGAGAACAACTTTGATGAGCAAGATTAACTTTAGATGTCTCTGAGAATAACTTTTATAACATAGAAATTAACTTTGATGAACAAAAGTGAGTTAGAGAATAACTTTGATGACTTTGAGAACAAGTTTGATAGCTCTTAGAATAACTTTGATGACTTTGAGAATGTTTTTGAGAACATGAGTAGTATTTTGTTAGCTCAGAGAATAACTTTTTGATGACATAGAGAATAACTTTTATGTCTTAGAGAAGAACATTGATGGCTTAGAGAGAATATCTTTGATGAAAGATGATGTCTTAGATTAACTTTGACGTCTCTTGGAATAAGTTTGATGACTTTGAGAACAAGTTTGATAGCTCTGAGAAAGACTTTGTTGTCCTAGAGAATAACTTTGAGGACTTAGAGAATTAATATGTTGAACGAAAGTGAGTTAGAGATTACCTTTGTTAACTCTGAGATTAACTTTGATGAACGAGAAAATACTTTTTGATGGCATCGAGAATAATTTTGATAGCTCTGAGAATAACTTTTATGCCTCTGAGATTAACTATAATGAACGAAGATGTCTTAGAAAGATTCTCTGATGAACGAAAGGTTACTTAGAGAATAGCATTTTGATGACAGAGATTAACTTTTTGATGACTCTGAGAATAACTTTTATGCCTCTGAGATTAACTTTAATGAACGAAGATGTCTTAGAAAGTTTCTCTGATGAATGAAAGGCTACTTAGAGAATAGCGTTTTGATGACTGAGATTAACTTTTTGATGACTGAGAATAACTTTGAGGATGCGAGTAAATTTTTGAGTGTTTGAGAGTGTCTTTGATATCTCGAAGAGTGCCCTTGAAGTCTTAAAGGATGTTTTTGATGTCTCAAAGGATGTCTTTGAGTGTAACTTTGATGTCTCGAAGAGTGTCTTTGACTATATTTCTTACTTAACGACATATAATTTTAGTTAGGAACAATGATGAATATGACTATTTTAGCGAAGTGAAAGGATATTTTAGTTAAGAACAGTGTTGGAAAGAGGCTACACATGACTATTTTCAGATGAGAGAAGTGATATTTCAGTTAAGAAATGACAAGGAAACATGATGAAGTAACTATTTTTTAGTTGACTGATGAATACTTTAGTTAAGGAAAAAGACAAAACATGACGAGGGAGACTATTTTTGTGCTCCCCAAAGTATAATGTCAGTTAAGAACAACGATGAAAGATATCTTTGACTATATTTTCTTACTTAACAAAACATAATTTTAGTTAGGAACAATGATGATGAATATGACTTTTTCTGTTGATTGATGGATAATTTTAGTTATGAAATGACAATGAAACATGAAGAACACGGTTATTTTCTGATGACTAGGGAATAAGTTTAGTTATGAACAGTGTTGGAAAGATTCCTTTGACAATTTTTAGCTAAGAGAAAGGTTGTTTTAGTTAAGAACGGTGTTGAATGAGATTATTCCTGACTATTTTTTGGTTGATTGGATAATAAGTTTAGTTGAGAAATGACGAAAGTGACTATGTTTTAGTTGATTGGCGAAAGATTTTTAGTTAAGAAGTTACAAGAAAGGTTTGTCTTTGTAAATTTTGAACTGAATAAAGTGTAGATTTGTTTAAGAACGGGGTTGGTTGAACTATTAAGTTGACTACGAGAATTACTTTGGCATAGTTTTGCAAATAAAAACTTGATGACTAAAATTGACGAGGGAACTGTATTGCAATATAATATTATTTGACAAAGAACTAGTTAGTGAATGGAAGAAACAAATTGGTTTAAAGAAAGAAAGAACATAAAAAAATTGAGGTTAAGTAGGGGAATGAACACAGTGAACATACGGTGAACACAGAAAACATGTAAGAAAAAGTTGATGAATAGAGTGAACATGCAGGGAATATGAACTTATAGAGAATATGAAGACATGATAAGGAACATAGGGAATACAAGAATGAACACTAAACATGTGAAGAACAAGCTAAGAACATTGAGAACATGAATATTGAGTATAAAAGTTATACAGAGAACATATGATGTACATGAAAACATGACAAAGAACATAGTGAACATACGGGGAAAATGGTAGAAAAAATTTGAACTGAGCATGCTGTGAACATTTGTAGAACGTGGAATGAACACAAAAAACATGGAAAAAATGTGAAGAACACAGCTGAATATAGAGAAAATATGCAAATACAGTATGATTATTGAAGGTTTGGATACGTTGGGGATGAGAATGGTAAGGTGATTACTCTGATAAACAGATAGGCTGGAGAGGGACTTGATCGGATATAATTATGTTCGATGATCTAAGACTGAGGAAATGGAGCTTGACTAATGCCCTGATTAATTTTACTACGTTAGAAATAAGGTGATCTTAAATCTCAGGGTGATTTAGTTGGAAAATAAAGAACTTGTACAAAATGAACTAAGCTGGGGGACAAGAGTTGAAACTTGATAACTGAACTGGTTTTTATTTACTATGTCTGAAAATGTAGTTGGGTGTTTAAATCTCAGGGGGATTTGGACTGATAGTAGTGAATTTACAGGAGTGAACTTGGACAGAGGACAAGAGCTAGAGTTTTATAATTATTTACATCATATTTACTATGTCTGATATACAGAGGGTAAAAATTTCAGGGAAATTGATGGGTTATTTACAAAGATACGAGAGAGAACTAAGGTGGGGGACGAGAGCTGGAGCTCGTTAACTGTCTTGATCTTATTTACGGTGCCTGAAATACAGAGGGTAAAAATTTCAGGGAAATTGATAGGATATTAACAAAGACTTGAGGGTGGAGTAGGGTGGGGGACGAGAGCTGGAGCTCAGTAACTGACTTGATCTTATTTACTACGACTGAAAAATGACTGTTTAAAATTTCAGGGGGATTGGACTGCTAGTAGCAAAAATGTTGTCTCTGTCAAATTTGGGTCTTCAATTGGACTCTGATTAATTTCGATCAAGAACTGGACTCTGATGAATTTTGCTCTCAGAGTAGACTCTGGCGAATTTGAGCATAAACTGGACTCTGACGAAAATTGGGTATAAAATGGACTCTGTCAAATTTTCACAGATTACAGGACTCTGATGAATGAATTTTGCTCTCAAAGTAGACTCTGGCGAATTTGAGCATAAACTGGACTCTAACGAAAATTGGGTATAAAATGGACTCTGTCAAATTTTCACAGATTACAGGACTCTGATGAATGAATTTTGCTCTCAAAGTAGACTCTGGCGAATTTGAGCATAAACTGGACTCTAACGAACATTGGGTATAAAATGGACTCTGTCAAATTTTGCTCACAAAGTGGACTCTGATGAAATTTGAGCTTAAAACTGTCTCTGACTAATTTTGCTCACAAAGTGGACTCTGGCGAATTTCTGTTGATAATTGGACTCTGATGAAATATGAGCTAAAAACTGTCTCTGACTAATTTTGCTCACAAAGTGGACTCTGTTCATTTTTAGGTATAAAATGGTCTCTGACGAAATTCTGTCTATAACTGGGCTCTGTTCAATTTTGGTCTTTACAGGTGAAATAGCCGTAAATGGATATAAAACTAAATGTTATGGCTAAGTTGTCTGTTTTCCTTAACAAAACATCTAAGACAATATTCTCTGAAAATGGTCTTTTTACAAATTCGGTCATAAACATATAAATAAACTTCTATGATTATTTGAAACTCTGAAAATAACTGTAAGGAAATAGGAAGAGAGAGAGAGAGAGAGAGAGAGAGAGAGAGAGAGAGAGAGAGAGAGGGACGGTCCAGATATTATGGAGAAGATAAGATAAGATAAGAGGTAACCTGAAGGCCGCGTCTGGCTGACCGGCGAAAGGTAAACACAGGTGCGGCGACAGATTGCGAGGTAAGGGGGGAGGGAGGGGGTGTGGGGGTACAAGCGGGGGATGCAGGGGGAGGGAAAGGTGAGGGAGGGGGGGATGGCAGGGAAATGAATCAGATATATAGCAATATACTAGTTTCTAAGTTAGAAACAAATAAGAACTTTTAACAAAACTCGTATGACATTATTTTCATTATAAGAACTTTAACAAACTTCTAAAGTCTCGGAAATTATTTTCATCATAAGAACTTTAACAAACTCGTATAACATTATTTTCATTATGAGAACTTTAACAAAATTCTAAAATCTGTGACTGACAAAATTTACCTGAAAAACCTGAAGCCATATGCAGGATATTTGACCTGAAAACCCTGACTCTCACACACGAATTTCTCCGATGTTGAAAACAGGCAAAATATGTCCGTAGAGTTCTCCTGGAAATGCTGGCTCTTAAACACGAATTTGAATTTCTCCCATAAGAACTTTAACAAAGTTGTATTAACTTATTTTCAACATAAGAACTTTTAACAAACTTTTAAAGTCTCGGAAATTATCTTTCTCATAAGAATTCCCTAATTCCAAATCTGTGACTGCCCAAATTCGCCTGAAAAACCCTGGCTCACAAACATGAATTTCTAAATTTACCTGAAAACCCTGGCTCACAGACACGAATTTCCCCCAAAACAAAAATTCGTCTGTGCGTTGCCATCCCTACTACTGGCAAGCACAGTACAGCTGGCAACAAGCTGGGCGGGAGGCCGGCAAGCACAGTACAGCTGGCAACAAGCTGGGCGGGAGGCCGGCAAGCACAGTACAGCTGGCAACAAGCTGGGCGGGAGGCCGGCAAGCACAGTACAGCTGGCAACAAGCTGGGCGGGAGGCCGGCAAGCACAGTACAGCTGGCAACAAGCTGGGCGGGAGGCCGGCAAGCACAGTACAGCTGGCAACAAGCTGGGCGGGAGGCCGGCAAGCACAGTACAGCTGGCAACAAGCTGGGCGAGAGGCCGGCAAGCACAGTACAGCTGGCAACAAGCTGGGCGAGAGGCCGGCAAGCACAGTACAGCTGGCAACAAGCTGGGCGAGAGGCCGGCAAGCACAGTACAGCTGGCAACAAGCTGGGCGAGAGGCCGGCAAGCACAGTACAGCTGGCAACAAGCTGGGCGGGAGGCCGGCAAGCACAGTACAGCTGGCAACAAGCTGGGCGAGAGGCCGGCAAGCACAGTACAGCTGGCAACAAGCTGGGCGGGAGGCCGGCAAGCACAGTACAGCTGGCAACAAGCTGGGCGGGAGGCCGGCAAGCACAGTACAGCTGGCAACAAGCTGGGCGGGAGGCCGGCAAGCACAGTACAGCTGGCAACAAGCTGGGCGGGAGGCCGGCAAGCACAGTACAGCTGGCAACAAGCTGGGCGGGAGGCCGGCAAGCACAGTACAGCTGGCAACAAGCTGGGCGAGAGGCCGGCAAGCACAGTACAGCTAGCAACAAGCTGGGCGGGAGGCCGGCAAGCACAGTACAGCTGGCAACAACCTGGGCGGGAGGCCGGCAAGCACAGTACAGCTAGCAACAAGCTGGGCGGGAGGCCGGCAAGCACAGTACAGCTGGCAACAAGCTGGGCGGGAGGCCGGCAAGCACAGTACAGCTGGCAACAAGCTGGGCGGGAGGCCGGCAAGCACAGTACAGCTGGCAACAAGCTGGGCGGGAGGCCGGCAAGCACAGTACAGCTGGCAACAAGCTGGGCGAGAGGCCGGCAAGCACAGTACAGCTGGCAACAAGCTGGGCGAGAAGCCGGCAAGCACAGTACAGCTAGCAAGAAGCTTGCAGCTTACTGTAGCTGCAACAACATACCTTTTGTGGTATACTTGGTCTAACCAAATTAAAGGTTCATTAATCGGTCTTTTGAAGTATGTTAAAATGTGTCAACATTGACCAACAAGCAGCAGTGAAGGCGCTGAAGGAGACCATATTGAATACTTCATACCCAAGACTCTACTACAAATTAGAGGTATTGTCAGGCAACATCACCGTGACAAGGTAACTGAGGAAAGGAGGATAGAAGCACAAATCACTGAATCTGTACGATGGTACAACATGGCTGCAGCTGGCAATCCCAATCATTATGGCCGAAGAGGAGGAGGACGAGGGAGAGAATCAGTAATAGCGAGAATCCGTCTTGGATACAAATATCCATGGAGATACGGAATGGAAACAACAGTTGAGCAACGGAGTTACAGAATCTGTGGTGAGAGTGATGGACACCATCTTGACCACTATCTACGTGAATGTGAACACCTGAGAGACATTAGGAAAAACTGTAGAATAATAAACCCCACATTGTTTGAGTTAGGAAAACACTATTTGTCAAATATTGATGCTGTTCTTAAAAGATTTGCCCATTTTGCACCCGCAAGATAACGTAAGCTTTTAAGGGTTGACAGATGTTAATCTTCTTGTTTGAGAAGCTGTTCACTTGAGACAGTTAAGCAAGTCCCAGCTGTGTCTGGGTACAAGTGGCAGGATGAACAACCCAGCGGGTTTTCTTCCTATTGGGGACTGTTGTACATGCTGCTATGGCGGTGTGTCCACTCACAGGATGAGTGACGCTGCCCAATACTGTCACTATGGCGGTGTGTCCACTCACAGGATGAGTGAGGCTGCCCAGTACTGTCACTATGGCGATGTGTCCACTCACAGGATGAGTGGCGCTGCCCAATACTGTCACTATAGCGGTGTGTCCACTCACAGGATGAGTGACGACGCTCAATACTGTCACTATGGCGGTGTGTCCACTCACAGGATGAGTGGCGCTGCCAGTACTGTCACTATGGCGGTTTGTCCACTCACAGGATGAGTGACGCTGCCCAATACTGTCACTATGGCGGTGTGTCCACTCACAGGATAAGTGGCGCTGCCCAATACTGTCACTATGGCGGTGTGTCCACTCACAGGATGAGTGGCGCTGCCCAGTACTGTAACTATGGCGGTGTGTCCACTCACAGGATGAGTGGCGCTGCCAGTACTATCACTGTGGTGGTGTGTCCACTCACAGGATGAGTGACGCTGCCCAATACTGTCACTATGGTGGTGTGTCCACTCACAGGATGAGTGACGCTGCCTAATACTGTCACTATGGCGGTGTATCCACTCACAGGATGAGTGGCGCTGCCAGTACTGTCACTGTGGTGGTGTGTCCACTCACAGGATGAGTGGCGCTGCCCAATACTGTCACTATGGCGGTGTGTCCACTCACAGGATGAGTGGCGCTGCCCAATACTGTCACTATGGCGGTGTGTCCACTCACAGGATGAGCGGCGCTGCCCAATACTGTCACTATGGCGGTGTGTCCACTCACAGGATGAGTGGCGCTGCCCAATACTGTCACTATGGCGGTGTGTCCACTCACAGGATGAGTGGCGCTGCCCAATACTGTCACTATGGCGGTGTGTCCACTCATAGGATGAGTGGCGCTGCCCAATACTGTCACTATGGCGGTGTGTCCACTCACAGGATGAGTGGCGCTGCCCAATACTGTCACTATGGCGGTGTGTCTACTCACAGGATGAGTGACGCTGCCCAATACTGTCACTATGGCGGTGTGTCCACCGACAAGATGAGTGGCGCTGCCCAATACTGTCACTATGGCGGTGTGTCCACCCACAGGATGAGTGGCGCTGCCCAATACTGTCACTATGGCGGTGTATCGACTCACAGGATGAGTGACGCTGCCCAATGCTGTCACTATGGCGGTGTGTCCACCCACAGGATGAGTGGCGCTGCCCAATACTGTCACTATGGCGGTGTATCGACTCACAGGATGAGTGACGCTGCCCAATACTGTCACTATGGCGGTGTATCCACTCACAGGATGAGTGGCGCTGCCCAATACTGTCACTATGGCGGTGTATCGACTCACAGGATGAGTGACGCTGCCCAATACTGTCACTATGGCGGTGTGTCCACTCACAGGATGAGTGGCGCTGCCCAATACTGTCACTATGGCGGTGTGTCCACTCACAGGATGAGTGGCGCTGCCCAATACTGTCACTATGGCGGTGTGTCCACTCACAGGATGAGTGACGCTGCCCAATACTGTCACTATGGCGGTGTGTCCACTCACAGGATGAGTGGCGCTGCCCAATACTGTCACTATGGCGGTGTGTCCACTCACAGGATGAGTGCCGCTGCCCAATACTGTCACTATGGCGGTGTGTCCACTCATAGGATGAGTGGCGCTGCCCAATACTGTCACTATGGCGGTGTGTCCACTCACAGGATGAGTGGCGCTGCCCAATACTGTCACTATGGCGGTGTATCGACTCACAGGATGAGTGACGCTGCCCAATACTGTCACTATGGCGGTGTGTCCACTCACAGGATGAGTGGCGCTGCCCAATACTGTCACTATGGCGGTGTGTCCACTCACAGGATGAGTGGCGCTGCCCAATACTGTCACTATGGCGGTGTGTCCACTCACAGGATGAGTGGCGCTGCCCAATACTGTCACTATGGCGGTGTGTCCACTCACAGGATGAGTGACGCTGCCCAATACTGTCACTATGGCGGTGTGTCCACTCACAGGATGAGTGACGCTGCCCAATACTGTCACTATGGCGGTGTGTCCACTCACAGGATGAGTGGTGCTGCCCAATACTGTCACTATGGCGGTGTGTCCACTCACAGGATGAGTGGCGCTGCCCAATACTGTCACTATGGCGGTGTGTCCACTCACAGGATGAGTGGCGCTGCCCAATACTGTCACTATGGCGGTGTGTTCACTCACAGGATGAGTGGCGCTGCCCAATACTGTCACTATAGCGGTGTGTCCACTCATAGGATGAGTGACGCTGCCCAATACTGTCACTATGGCGGTGTGTCCACTCATAGGATGAGTGACGCTGCCCAATACTGTCACTATGGCGGTGTGTCCACTCACAGGATGAGTAGCGCTGCCCAATACTGTCACTATGGCGGTGTGTCCACTCACAGGATGAGTGGCGCTGCCCAATACTGTCACTATGGCGGTGTGTCCACTCACAGGATGAGTGGCGCTGCCCAATACTGTCACTATGGCGGTGTGTCCACTCACAGGATGAGTGACGCTGCCCAATACTGTCACTATGGCGGTGTGTCCACTCACAGGATGAGTGGCGCTGCCCAATACTGTCACTATGGCGGTGTGTCCACTCACAGGATGAGTGGCGCTGCCCAATACTGTCACTATGGCGGTGTGTCCACTCACAGGATGAGTGGCGCTGCCCAATACTGTCACTATGGCGGTGTGTCCACTCACAGGATGAGTGGCGCTGCCCAATACTGTCACTATGGCAGTGTGTCCACTCACAGGATGAGTGACGCTGCCCAATACTGTCACTATGGCGGTGTGTCCACTCACAGGATGAGTGACTCTCCCCAACAAACTCGCCCCTCGGGGCAAAATTAAAATGAAAAGTAGAGTATGAGGAGAGATGAGAGAGCAGTGAGGAACCTCCCTCACCAGCATGAGGGAGAGGCTCCGACACCAACTCATAACTACCCCCCCAACAATCACCCTCCCTCCCCCCAACAATCACCCTCCCCCCCCCCAACAATCACCCTCCCCCCCCCCAACAATCACCCTCCCTCCCCCAACAATCACCCTCCCCCCCCCGACACAAAAACCCCAATACTTGTAAATAACAATCACAAGGGCACGCTGCCCCATATGTTATTTTCGGCGCGAAAAGAGGAGCCTGGAGCCCTAGGCCCAACCACCCATTACATCCATCCCTACTGGACTGACGTTAATTGCCTGAGGTCCAATTACCTCCCCTGCCCATGACGAACTGCTATGACTAATACTTCCCACTAGGGTAACATAGCCGTAAACAATGAATATACGGCTACAACAACGACAACAAAAATCATGCAAAAACAATGAACAAACAAAAAATAATAAATTCAATAGACGAGGTATTCCCCGATGTGGTATACAGGCCTGCTAGGGCACCCCCCCCCCCATGTCGAAATGAAATATACTGCACGGAACCGGTTTGGCGTTACTCCAGTCTGAACCGGTTTACTGTAACTCTCCCAGGCAGAACCGGTCTAATGTAACCCCCAGGCAGAACCGGTCTACTGTAACCCCCAGGCAGAACCGGTCTACTGGAACCCCCAGGCAGAACCGGTCTACTGGAACCCCCAGGCAGAACCGGTCTACTGTAACCCC
Organism: Procambarus clarkii; assembly: GCF_020424385.1. Lineage (NCBI taxonomy): Eukaryota > Metazoa > Arthropoda > Malacostraca > Decapoda > Cambaridae > Procambarus > Procambarus clarkii. Next base: position 500,197 of record NC_059617.1, read on the forward strand.
CAGGCAGAACCGGTCTACTGTAACCCCCAGGCAGAACCGGTCTACTGTAACCCCCAGGCAGAACCGGTCTACTGTAACCCCCAGGCAGAACCGGTCTACTGTAACCCCCAGGCAGAACCGGTCTACTGTAACCCCCAGGCAGAACCGGTCTACTGTAACCCCCAGGCAGAACCGGTCTACTGTAACCCCCAGGCAGAACCGGTCTACTGTAACCCCCAGGCAGAACCGGTCTACTGTAACCCCCAGGCAGAACCGGTCTACTGTAACCCCCAGGCAGAACCGGTCTACTGTAACCCCCAGGCAGAACCGGTCTACTGTAACCCCCAGGCAGAACCGGTCTACTGTAACCCCCAGGCAGAACCGGTCTACTGTAACCCCCAGGCAGAACCGGTCTACTGTAACCCCCAGTCAGAACCGGTCTACTGTAACCCCCAGGCAGAACCGGTGTATTGTAACCCCCAGGCAGAACCGGTCTACTGTAACCCCCAGGCAGAACCGGTTAACTCCGCGGGTTGACTGCAGTCAAAACAGGCATCACAAAAAGGTGTCGTCTCATTGAAGTGTTTATTTCTGTGTTGCTATATCCATTGTTCACCAACACCTGAGTTGTTAGAAAGAATAACTTTCTAACTCTACTTTCTTTCCTTAGAAACTTTCTAGTTCTCTACTCACGTTGCTCCATTCAGAGCAGTGGGTAGGGGCTCGACGAATGTGTCTTGAGAACACTGGCTTTGTATTGCGTTGGGGGCACTCAATCCTACCGTTTAGGCATAATCCTATGTTTATTGGATTAATATATATATATATATATATATATATATATATATATATATATATATATATATATATATATATATATATATATATATATATATACATACACATACACACACACACACACACATACATTTATGTCTCTCCTACTCTGACAGGGGTAAGATAGCTGATATAGAAACTAGTGTGTTAGAAAGCACTTGCACTTAACCACTGAAGGTGATTAAAGTGCTTTTACAAGCTCAAGGTATATAGTTACATCACATACATTGTATATATGCATTACATAGTCAATCTTGGGTACAAGTCCAATATATCATCAAGTGTTCCAGTACTCATATAGTAGTTACACAGTTCAGCATACCTCAGCCCAGGAGGGCGAAAGTCAGTCAGTATGGGACATTATACAATATAATGTTCAAGAGAGTGCATGTTGTCTCTTTCACAAAGTTGACACATAGTGTATTGGACACTTTCACAAAGTTGACACATGGTGTATTGGACACTTTCACAAAGTTGACACATTGTGTATTGAACACTTTCACAAAGTTGACACATGGTGTATTGGACACTTTCACAAAGTTGACACATGGTGTATTGAACACTTTCACAAAGTTGACACATGGTGTATTGGACACTTTCACAAAGTTGACACATGGTGTATTGGACACTTTCACAAAGTTGACACATTGTATTGGACACTTTCACAAAGTTGACACATTGTGTATTGGACACTTTCACAAAGTTGACACATGGTGTATTGGACACTTTCACAAAGTTGACACATGGTGTATTGGACACTTTCACAAAGTTGACACATTGTGTATTGAACACTTTCACAAAGTTGACACATTGTGTATTGGACACTTTCACAAAGTTGACACATGGTGTATTGGACACTTTCACAAAGTTGACACATTGTGTATTGAACACTTTCACAAAGTTGACACATGGTGTATTGGACACTTTCACAAAGTTGACACATTGTGTATTGGACACTTTCACAAAGTTGACACATGGTGTATTGGACACTTTCACAAAGTTGACACATTGTGTATTGGACACTTTCACAAAGTTGACACATGGTGTATTGGACACTTTCACAAAGTTGACACATGGTGTATTGGACACTTTCACAAAGTTGACACATGGTGTATTGGACACTTTCACAAAGTTGACACATGGTGTATTGGACACTTTCACAAAGTTGACACATGGTGTATTGGACACTTTCACAAAGTTGACACATGGTGTATTGGACACTTTCACAAAGTTGACACATGGTGTATTGGACACTTTCACAAAGTTGACACATGGTGTATTGGACACTTTCACAAAGTTGACACATGGTGTATTGGACACTTTCACAAAGTTGACACATGGTGTATTGGACACTTTCACAAAGTTGACACATGGTGTATTGGACACTTTCACAAAGTTGACACATGGTGTATTGGACACTTTCACAAAGTTGACACATGGTGTATTGGACACTTTCACAAAGTTGACACATGGTGTATTGGACACTTTCACAAAGTTGACACATGGTGTATTGGACACTTTCACAAAGTTGACACATGGTG